>JASANC010003385.1:0-178386 GCA_030248135.1 Theristus sp. LFF4_11 | reverse complement strand
TAACGTTTGGTTTGTTTTAGTTTCATCAAAACCGTCGCATGAGAACCACAACATTATCAGACCGTTTGTAAACCAATAAAAACCGCGGTTTTTTCGATTCACAAAAACCGGTTTTTTCGACTCACAAAAACCGCTCTTACCGAAGGTGGTTTTGAACTTCTGTGTAAGTAAGTGCTCATAAACATGCTCATTCGAGAATCAGAATTAATCAGGTAAATCTCGCGTTTTTTACGCTCAACATCAGTTTTTTTTTGGAAAGAACAGAAAAAAACGGTTTTTTTTCTGGAAAAACTAGGTTGTGCCCCCTATGTTCATCTCTTCTGACAACCCACAAACTAAAACTAAAACTATAATAGTTTGTGGTCGGCGCGATGGTAACGGCTGCGACCATTGTTAGTAAGACAGACGCCTATGTTGTTGGAGAGTATAATTGTATGGGAGAAATTAGCATCCGTTTGTGGTTATCAAGTCGTGAAGCATTAATAATTCAGAGTGTGTCTGTATGTTACTAGGGTGCGTGTCTTTGTTAGCAAACCGTTGAACATTTATATTGCCATGCGTGTTTTCGCCAGCCGCTTTGCATTGCGTTTCTAGCTAACAAGTTATGAAGCATTAATACGCCTGTGACCATTGTTAGTTGGGGTGGTTATTTGGGTTAGTAAGACGTCTATATTGTTGGAGATTAGCATCCGTTTGTGGTTATCAAGTCGTGAAGCAATAATAATTCAGAGTGTGTCTGTATGTTACTATGGTGCGAGAGCACATGTAACACCAGTACAGAAAACAAGTGGGTGTCTTTGTTAGAAAACCGTTGAACATTTATATTGACATGCGTGTTTTTGCCAGCCGCTCTGCATTGCGTTTCTGACTAACAAGTTATGAAGCATTAATAATTGGGGTGTGTTACTAGCGCGGGACACTAATAATAATGGGTCTTTGTTCAGATGTTGAACATTGGGTCTGTGGTTAACTAATTCAGAGAATGTTGTTACCAGGGTGTCCTACTTCCGCGTGAACATTAATTATAACACGTGTTGAATGTTATACAACAAATTAGCACTTTTGTTTCGAAAAAATGGCACTTGGAAGTATCAATGTTTGTCTCTCAGGACCAGTTACTATTCAGTCACCAGCTTGTTTTTTAAATCTAAAATGGCCTTAGTTAGTTTTTGCATTTATGAAAATTAAAAAACAACAAAAAATAAAAAAAAAAAAAAAAAAAAAAAAAATACATACACCAAAAAACACAACAACAAAAATAAAAAAAACTACAACCACAAAAATAAAAACACAATAATTTTTCTCTCACCCCACTACACACCAACCCACCTAAAAAACAACCACCAAAAATAACCAACAAAAAAAACAAAAAAAAAAAAACAAACAGAAATAACAAACACAACAGAAATTAACTACCACACACTACATACACACAACAACCATACTACACAACACACAAAACAAAAAATACACACACCGCCCACAACAAACAACCCACCCACCACCCAACAACCCAACGACCCCACAACCCCCCCACCCCCTAACTCACACCCTAAAACACAACCACACACAAAAAAAAAAAAAAAAAAAAAAAAAAAAAAAAAAAAAAAAAAAAAAAAAAAAAAAAAAAAAAAAAAAAAATTTAATGAAAACCCTCACCCCCCCCCCCCCCACCGCAATACAAAAATAAAAAAAATACAAAACCAAACAACCCCAAAACAAAAAAAAAAAAAAAACAGAAAAAAAACAAAAAAAAAAAAAAAATGAAAAAAAAAAAAAAAAAAATAATACTTTGTTTACCTCCTCCACACAATAACATATAAAAAAAAAATAAAAAATAATATTATGATAATATGAACAAAAAAGAAAAAACAAAAAAAAAAAAATAAAAAAAAAAAAAAAAAAAAAAAAAAAAAACAAAAAAAAAACCAACACACAGACAAATTTTTTTTTATCAAAAAAAAAAAATAAAATATGCTTATAAAACACTATAAAAAAAAAAAAAAACAAAAAAAAAAAAAAAAAAAAATTTAATTTGTGTACAAAAAATTAAAATTAAAAAAAAAAAAACCCAAAAAAAAAATAATATTAAAATTTAATATAATTATATATTAAAATAAACTACACGAAACAAACGGACACACAACGCTACACAAAACGTGCTAGACACGCGAAAAAAAAAGGAGGCACACAAAAAAACAAAAAAAGAGAGAGAAAAAAACTACAAATATGAGAAAAACAAAAAAAAAAGAAAAAAAAAAAAAGAAAAAACCAACCCACCCCCCCCACCCCCCCCCCCCCCCCACCCCCCCCCCCACACCCCCACCAACCAAAAAACATTTTATATTTTTTTTCTTTTTTTTTTTTTTTTTTTTTTTATTTTTTTACTAAAAAAATAAAAAAAAAAATAACAGAAAAAAGAAAAAAAAAAAAAAAAAAAAAAAAAAGATAAAGGGAGGGGGGCGCGCGGGCGGGAGCAAGGGAACGGCAAACAACACACGACCCACCCCCCCCCCCCCCCACCCCCACCAACCACCACCAAACAAAAACAAAAAAAAAAACACACAAAACAAAAACACAACAAACAAAAATAAAAAAAAAAAAAAAAAAAAAAAAAAAAAACAACAACACCCCCACATCAACCCCCCACTTTTATTTTTTTTATATAAAATTTATAACACACATCAAACACTCCCTAAATATTTTTTATTTTTTTTTTAATTTTTTCAAATATTTTTGTATTATTTGTTTACCTCGCAAGCCAAAAAACAAAAGGGCGCGCGAGCGCCACAAAAAAAAACAATAAAAAAGAAGAAAAATTGTTGAATTCTTTTGCGGGAGTGAGGGGGGGGGGGTCGGGACCGAAATTAATTAACATAAAACCAAAAACCAAAACAGAACACCGATACCGAACCAGCAAAAGACAAAAAAAAAAACAAAAAATAAAAAAAACAAAAAAAAAAAGAGAAAAAAAAAAGTGCAAAAAAAAAAAAAAAAATAAAAAGAACACCCGCACCCTCTACACACACGCTCTTTATATTAACCAACACACCCCCCACACCACCCCCTGCCACAAGACGAGCCCACACAAAACAAAAAAAAAAAACTACAAAAAAAAAAAAAAAAAAAAACAAAACAAAAAAAAACCAATTACCCCGTTGCGTGACTCCCTACATATATATTTTTTTTTGTTTTTTATTTTTTTTTTTAGTTTTTTAATTTTTTTTTTTTTAAAAAAGGACGCCCCCCCAACCAAAAAAAAAAAAAAAAAAAAAAAAAAAAAAAAAAAAATATTTTTTTTTTTTTATTTTAAAAAAACAAAAACACAAACAGGCCCGCGTAGTTGTTCCACCGACAACCACCGCCCACCTGCACCCCCCCCCCCCACCCACCCACAAAGAACCCCGGCAGGAAAGAGAGTTAATGAGAATATTTTCTCCTCGCCCCCCCCCCCCACCCCCAAACCACAGGCGGGGTTTCTTTTTCTCTTAACTCCCCCCACCCCCCACCACAAACCAAAAAAAAAAATTTTTTTTTTCCCTCCCCCTCCCCCCCCCCCCCCCCCACCACACCACACCCCCCCCCCGAACCACCCAACAAAAAAAAAAAAGAGGGAGGGGGGAGCCACCTATGATTTTCCGCAACAAAAGCTCCACCCCACCCCAACAAACCAACCCGCAGAAAATTTATATTTTTTTAAAAAACCCCCCCGAAAAAAATTTTTTTTGATAACCCCGGCACCTTTTCAGCTAAAGTAGATAAAGATACTAAACAAATACAAATTATTGCAAATGGAATTGACCACAACACTATTTCTTTGTTCCTGAACAAACCTCTCGCTGATAAAATTGGACACCGTGAAGGTGAAATTTTGAACTTCCCAGCGAAACCGATTGAGAGTGCAAATTTGAATTGCAACCAGACTCACATTTTTCTCACCTGTGACATTGTTAGCCAACAATTTGTCAATCAAGGCTTTATGCCGCTACTAGATTGGTTTACTATGGATTTTCGTAATGTACTAAATAAAGTTCAGACAAGGGAAATACCGTATTTTTCAAGTGTTCGCAGTCAACACTTTGCACCCAAACAAAAAAAGTATCACACCATTGTTTCACCTGTTATAGATTTTGTTCGGTTTGGTTTATTTCATGAAGATGGGTCGACCGTTCATTTTGCTAAAAACACAGCTTCAGTTATGGTTGATTTGTTGATACAGCGAGAGCAAATGTACATTTGAAGTATGCCTCTGCCAATGAAAACTAACTTTTTTTTCGATTCTAATTGTTCCCGTATTGCTGTTGTAGGTAGAAGCAGATCATACAAGACGAGTATTTGTTTCAAAATTGTGGAAGACTATCAGCGTTTGTTTGCTTCTCAGTTGTTGAATAAAATTTTTGTCGTTTATTCGGTTTTTAACAAAATTTATGATGAAATGGGAACAAAAGCGAAAAACGGCGTGATGTTGTTCGAAGGTCTAACTAATGATGTTTTAGAAACCGTCAAATCAGAGGCTAAAGAAACAAGTGAAGATTCAAAAAACTTGCTTCTTCTAGACGACGTCAACTCTTATTTGACAAGAAACAACGAAAAATTATTTTCTGAACTCTTAGAAGTCATTGGTCATCATTTTAACACTCACATAGTTTTAACTTCTCAAATTTGGCCAACAAGAAACCAAAACAAAGCTCTGTCTTTGGGCTTGTTAGATTGTGATTACATTATTTTAACCAAAGGGAGTCGAAACTTTTTACATCTGATTCAGAAAACGTTTGCAGTTGGCTTACCCTCGGTTTATGAACAAGTGGCTAAAATTGCGTTTGACCAACTGAATTACACTTATTTTCTGATTGACCGAAGCATTGACAGCGTTTTGTCGGAAAGCATCAGGACTGGACTGTTCAGCAACGAAACCCCAGTGGTGTTTCGACTGTCTTGAGAATGTGTTCTCGTCATTTCACCAACCACACTTTGAAACTGATTTTATCAGATAGTTTGGATTATGATGTCAGAAAATTTTTAATTTCAAAATGTTCTACCCAAATAATAGATGCTCTTATTGAAAAACTCAAGACCCCTGGTGAGACTAACATTAAAGCTTTTTGCAAGGCCGACCAAAAAATCGTTCGCCAACTCAAGAAATCCGCTCTCCGAACGCACCCCAAAAAAATTTCTTTCCGCAGGTGTCTTCTGAAGCACCTAAACAGGCTTTCAACAATTTACTGCAACTTAGAAATAGATAAAAATGGAACCAAAGCTGAAATACAAAATTCAACCAATGATTCTGGTCGACCAGAAAGAATACGAGAGAATGAAGGAACATCGAGAGAGCAAACCGGTTCTGGAGGATCCCCAGGAGGACACGCATGAAGTCTCCGAGGAAACCGAAGAACCTATCGAGTGTTTTAACGATGAAAAACTGTCACTTCTGTTTTCTTCAATCCCACGAAGCAAAAAAACCGCGAGTAAACTAATTTTGAAGCATATATGTGATAACAGAAAAAGACAATTTAAAATTGACCCTAGCTCTTTTGAATTTTCGATTGATGGAAAGAAACAATTTGGTAGTAATGTGTGTGAATTGCTTTGTTTTTTACTTTCCACAACCAATCAAACTAGTCCTTTGGGTTTGTCTGAATTTCTAAGTTTTCTGGCACACTGTACTGCTTTACCTTCTTTTGTGGTTAAAGACACAGAATCTCGTGATCGAATAATGGCTTTAAGAGAACAAAAAACCAATTCAGACAATGCTTAGTGTGTTTTTTTCTGTAACACCCACAAGTTTAAGTGTTCATTTCTTTCAGAAACCGGTTTGTGTGTTTTTTTCTGTAACGCCGACAAGTTTAACAGTTCATTTTATTATTTGTTCATTTTGGTAACCAGCTGATTAAAAAATGTTTCTACAACATTTCTGTTCACTTCAAAATTTTGAGAAAATGAATTAACCACCGTATCAATTGGAACATCGCGTGCTATAAAGTAAAAAAATAGAGATACAAATTTTCCAGAGAGGTTTTCAGAACCCCCAGGATTTTGTAATGGGTTCGGTAGACTACCATATCTGGGCATAAAAAACTGAATAAACTCATCCAAACTATCACTGTAAATTTTTGGGTGTTCTGCCAGTGAATCAATGAAAAAATTGTCCTCCCTTCCGGGATGAAGTACGATGCCAATCCAGTGTTTTTTGTTCTTTCCGAAACCTGGTTGGTTGGTCATGAGGAAAATGTAGTTATAAGAGTTGTAGTCTAGCACGGTGCTGAGAACGCTAATTGTATCATCTTCTAAACGGTAAATACCGCGAAAAAAACCCTGTACCTTACTGTCTCGTGAAAAAATTTTTATCACCAAATCAGAAAAACTTTCCATCCTCACTTAATTACCAGACAAATGATCTAATAAAACACTGCCAGACGGCGTAATATCAACCAAAGATTGCATCACGAGTATAAAATACATATTTAAATTGTGCGGTGTTGGAGTAGCAAATCTCACATGAGCACTGAGATAGCAGACTTCAGGAAGAGCAAAAATTACATTCGGTTGCAAAGGAGCATTGTGAGTTAAGGAGACAGCATTTACAAAGTAACCATTTTTGAAATCAAAGTAGTCAAAGTTCGGTTGTGTTTTAGTGTGCCCGAGAGTGTGAATAAGTTCATTATATTCCACCAGACAGTCAATATCCTGCTGATCTGTTTCAGAAGTTGGTAACTTTGGTTGATACGGTACAGCCGGCCATTTGGTGTTCCCGTATTTCAGTTGGTAATGATTCAATCGGTAATGTTGAAAATCGAAAGGATTTTCCTGCAAACTTCCTGTTGTAGCAGTTTGTTTGACAAAGAACGAGAAAACTTGCAAGGGTTTCGGTTGTAAACTGCTAACGACCTGGTCAAAAACTTGTGACCCTTTTGGAATTTGATATGGCCCAGACATCAGTAGCCGAAAAAAACGATAACTTAAGCGTTTTTCCTTTGTCCATCTATCATAAATATCTGTGACGAGGTTTTCTCGTAACCACAATCTTGTGGCAAAAAGTTCGATGCCCTTAATGTTGATTTTGTAGGCGTTTGATGATCCTTCTCCAATCAGAAGAAAATTGTGGGGTTGCAGCTTCAAACTGAGAGTCATTCGACATGGTGGTATGATGAGCCCAGCTCTGAAAAGGTCGATTTCCAGATTGCCGTGTGTATTCACAGTTCTGCTGAGAGCAATGACTTCTTTTCGCTGGGCATAGCCCGGGTTGACCAGCCCGTTTTTAGTCTGATGTTCTCCGCCTATATCAAAATACAACAAGCCAGGTGCGTTTCTAGTTGCTGTGATTGCTTTACTGTCAACAAAAGCGGAAATAAAATACGTCATATAACTGTAAAGTGAACTTGAACTGCTGACTACAACGTCGTTTATTTTCATGGACACGTCTTTAAACAAACTAGAACTAAAGGCAGGGCACAGTGCCACATTATCTTGATCTGTCAGCTTCGTTCCGTTAAGTTTTGTAACGTAAAAGGAAACTTTGTACTCGATGGCGGGGTACAACCACGCTAGAGTGCTAGGGGGAATTTCGAAGAAGAATTCTTCTTCGGTTTTCGTGATAGGTGGAATTATCAACTTCTCTGAGTGAACGTAATCGTGGATTATGCTCGGTTTTTCAAAAAAATTCACCGACATTTTCTCGATTTACCTTTCTTTTTGCAAGAACGTTTTTTCTTTGAAAGTTTATTTTTTCGTTTTTTCAGTATTTTCCTTTTCGAAGTTCGCTTCTTTGGTCGCCTCTTAGTTTTGCGTTTCCTTCGCTTCCGTCTAATTACCTGGCGTGCTGCTTGTTGAGCTAGGTTCAGATTTTCGGTCTCAGAAGAGCCTGCCCCGGTACTCAAACCTACGCCAACGTTTGCAATAGTGCTAGGATCCTCACGAACAAACGGAGCGGGAGAGGGGTGAAATAAACTAGACAGACCAGAGTTACTCTCAGTACCCTGTTTGGTTTCAGTCGACATTTTTATTAAACTAACCCAACAAACTAAACAATGATCTGGGTTATAAAGAAAAAAACAATTCATTGGTTTTTCTGAAACATCTTTTGTTTCGAAAGAAACAATTTTTGTTTTAGAAAAACAAAAATACGAGTGTGTTACCCAGTAAATAATGAGAGAAGGTGTGTTTCACAGAAAATGATGGGGAAAGGTGTGACACATGCAATTACAAATTGCCCTTTTCAAATAGATGTTGTTAAGAGCAGTTCTATTGCATGTGACAGTGAAAACGTCCTTTTTGTGACGGAAAAAGAGTTGATTAGGCAATTTCAGTGGTGGTGAACGATCGAACAAAACGTCTAAAAACATCTTCTTCTGCAAATGGTGTCTGTTTTTGCGAAAAGAGCACCCTTTTGTTCCGGTTTGCTGCCCAATCTCTCGGTTTTTTTCGTTGGTGGCAATGTAGGTTTTACTTGAAAGTGCGACGATAGTATCATAACTCTTGTCATACACATGGGACCAAAGTCCTGGTTTCTTTATTGACTCCGGTCTCTTGACGTCACTTATTCGCGCTTCATACTCCCTAGTGAAATCGTTCAAAGCTTCTGGTCTATGAATTTTCACATATGAATACAAATCTGGTTCTGAAAGCAAATAAAAAACGCTATCTGTATCTGTTAAAACGAGACTTATGTCTGTTTGTGGAACAAAACGATACAAAAAATCATACAGGAAATCATATAACAAAAGTTTAGATTTCATGAGAACGTAATGTCCAATTAGTATAGGAGATGAACACTCGCGGTTTGCCGAACTTGTTGTCACCTCGATCAATTGATCCAAATCAATGAAGTTCACAAGATCAGGATTATAAAGTTCGTGCTCTAGCTTTTTATTCGCTGTGTCGTAATACTTTGTACGAGTGTAGTTTTTTGAGGATTTTAACGTGCTACCATACAAAAAATTGACTATAGATTTGTAAAACATGGACTTGACCAAATCGTTCTGTTCAACCGCTCTCTTTCGATTTTGCATCTGAGATTCAACATAGTTTTTGAAAACAGGCTTACAAGAATACTGAACAAACAGTTTCACATTGTAAAATTTGACACCATGTTCGTGTAAGTACCTCACATAATCTGTAGTGTAAAAACAGTCTGGATTGAAGTAACCAGAAACCAATTGTCTTTGCTTCAAATTAGCTAACATTTCGTGTTTTGCCGCATACTCAAGAATGGTTCCAAGTGGGTCTTTATGGGAAAACGTGTAGTGTCTGATACAAAGAGGCATGTCACGATAATAATGCTTTGCGTTTTCATCAGTGACCGCTGAACACCTAAGGATGCCTGTTATTTTCGAATCATAGATCAAATTCAGTAGTTCATTTTCCGTTAACTTGTTTTTGATCAAGTTCGGACCAAAACAAACAGTTTCAACCACGTTTCGTGCATTAGGGTCTGTCTCTATTAATTTGTCCCATTGACACTCAAAAATGAAATGACATTCATAGCCCTCTGATTTGAATAAATCGACTCGTTCCATAGATTTTTTGAATAAAATCAAAGGGTCGTCAGTAACAGCAAAGTGAAGCTTCAGTTTTTTTCTGCATTCTTCGGAAAAACAATAATGTGTACCATGATCGAAGTATTCCAGAACTATGTCTTTCTCGCCCGGCTTTGCTCGACCACTGTATCCATCAACTCTGTATGCTCTACCAGCGATGTATATGTTTTTTTCACCATGATTACCCATATGGAGAAAACTTCGGTTTAACTTTCTTGCCATATATTCAATCCATTGCAAACTGCGTAATCCGTATTTCGAACCGAGAAGGCGTGGATAAAAGTTTTCATCCGCAAATCGCAAGTAGAAAACCGAGGCTGGTACGTCACCCGAGATCACTGATGAATACATGCTGTTGATATCCATTCCCCATATGCTTTTTGTGGTTTTGGAGTTTTTGTAATCATGGGGTCTGATCAAGGTTTTGTCGGAAACGCTGCAAAAGCGCTCGTTGATTAGCGATATGCCACCATAAAGATGATTACGAACAATGTCGTGCAAATAACCGTTTGTCAGGTTCAAAATCACGTCGTCACTACCCCTAGATATGTAACTGTGTTTATATGCTATTGGGAGAGAAATTTGAGCCAGTGAAATATATTCAGACAAATCAAAACCAAGCATCTGAAACTGTTTCTTTTGTTGTAAAATGCTACATAAAAGAGGGTGCGTATCTTGCGATGCGTAAAACGACAAAACGTCAAACAAATTATTTAAATTGTTGTTCTTCCATTCCTTATATAGTTGTTGATAAAGTTCTATTCCTGGTTTGGGGGGTTTTTTGAGACCCATTTTTGTCAAAGCCTCTCGAGGTGTCCATCCGTCTGCTAGAAACTCGTTAAACTCGTTAAATTCAACATTGAGTACATTCTCTTCCTTCATAGTTTCGTTGCCAAAATCTGCATAGACAGGTAATGGTTTTTGAAAATCCTCGAACTTTTGTAAACTGTTGTATGGAAAATAGGATTTCATCATTGTTTCATCTGCCTCTCCAAACACGGAAACTAAAAAGTTTTTCAAAGTTGTTCTAGCTGGAAGAAATCTGCTGTAATCCAAAAATGATAGACGCTGACTAGAAAAAACCAAATAATTCGACCCTCGCTTAACAGAAGATAGGGGACCATCTCGCTTGCTTAACAGGGTAAAAAAACCCTCTGAACCAAGCACCTTTAAGTCATAGCCGCCACTGTAATAACCGTAAATAACAAGTTTTTTAATTCGTTCTGTTATGTCGTGCAAAACAGACTGTGTTCTTTTTGCCCAAAACTTGTTGTTCTTAGCCAAAGCTACCTCTAAACTACGTTGAACGCATTCTATTACGTTGTCAAATCGTTCTTTAAGTAAGAGTTCTTGCAAGTTTTGCAAGAAAAACAAATAATCCACAAATTTTGCGATGAAACCCGTGTCGCTCTCAAAAGCAGGATAGAAGTGTTTCGTTTCGTTGTTTATGTTGTTTGAGACAGATATAAAAGCGGTTTTGTGCACGTTGTGATACTCTAAACACGGTGTTTTTGGTGTTACTTCTAGAATTTTTGAGTTGTTGTCCAAAAAGCTTTCAATATCAAAAACAACGCAAAAAGGGTTGAACAAATGAGACGTTTCAACGGTCAAACCAAGACTCGAAACCTTGTCTTGAAGCGTTTTCCTCCCACGGTACTTAACAAACTTGTTCAAATTGCGGTCGGCGATTGGGGGCGCAAAATTCTGAGGACATTTGTGCAATTTGAGTTTATTTTTCCGTGTAAAACTTTTCTCACACCTCGAGCAAGTGTAGCGTCCATAAAACAATTCCAAATCTTTCACGATTGAAAACCTTAGTACTTTCGGGTGAAGAGCAAGAAATGTTGGATTGGAATCAGATGTGAAACATCGTTGTGAAGCATAAAGTTTTTTATTCGTGTCTCGGACGTACACACAAAAATCTAGAAAAGGAAATGATGATTCAACATAACTCCAAAAATCGTGAGAGAACAAGATATTGGATGGACTGTTGAAAAACCGACGAAACTTGTCATAGAAAAGAAGCTGAGCTTTTCTTTTGAGTTCTGATAAATTACAGGGTGTTGATTTCAATATACAGAAGGATAATGACAGCAACGCTCGGCGAATAACTGTCCTTTCGTTTCGGGTTTCTTTGTAAAACCCGAGATAAGCACTCATTTCCAAGGTGTATCAGCAGATCTGTGTTTTGTGTTTCTGGTTCTGACTGTCTGAACTGTCATGTGAAAGATTGTCCCGTTCATCATCAAAACATTTTTTGTTTTATTTCTCTAATTATAGTTTTGAAGAACAACACAACAATCATCATTTGTCACAAGAGAAAAGTAAAATGTTTTCGGATTAAGAACAAATAACGTTGACACAAAATCAGAAGAACCGCAAGAAGAATGTATTAATTTTTTTGAAACTGAGTCATACACAAAATAATCAAAGTAAACAATTGCATCTACAAAACACCAAAAATCACGAGAATAAAACAAAACTTCGGGGGAAATTGTGAAAAACTGTCTAAACTGATCATAGAAAAAGGATAGAGCGAGTTTCATTACATCAAAATCTTCACGGGTTGCAGATTTCATGATACAAAAACATAGAGACAAAAGTGCTTTTCGAATAGCTGTCTTTTGAGAACGAATTTCTTTGGAAAATCGGATGTAACTCATGGTAAAAAATGTCTTTTATTTGATTTTCTTAAAAAAAGCCTGTGCTTCCAAATCCACTTTCACCACGTGTGGTCTCCCTTAAACTTGTGCTCTCAACTAGCTTTGTCTTCACATAGGGTTGGATGACAATTTGCGCAATTCGCATATGTTTAAAAATATGGATGGGCTTGGTCGATAAGTTCTGCAAAACAATGGTTAAATCTCCTCTGTAATTCTCATCAATGACACCAGCACAAACTCTTAAACCCTCCAGAGATAAACCAGATCGTTCATATACTCGTGCAAATGTGCCTTTGGGCAACTGGATAACAAGCCCGGTTTTTATTCGCTTAATTTCAAAGGGGTGTAGAACCAAATTTTCTATACAGTGTAAGTCATATCCGCAGTCCTCAGTGTGTCTTCGTGTTGGAATTTGAGCAGTTGGGGTTTTCTTCATTATCAAAACCTCGCGAGGATTTTGCTCCTGTTGCATGATTGTGAAACAAGTCGTGAATTGCGCCTGACGAGTGTCTTGGAAACAGGAAAATACTGAGGGTTTTCCGGGTGATATTATGACGAATTACAATGGAAAAATTGTGCACACTCGAACAGAAGTCTTGAAAAAAATGGTCAATTGCTTTTTTAGCATCCAACTGTTCGCATGGAGTGTTGACCGTTAGGTTTAGTGTTCTATTGTGGTGCAAAAGCTCGCTAGGTTCAGATCGAATTTGAAACATGAAAACAAAGAAAAACAAAAAAACAATTGTTGTCAATATAAGTGCTATTCTTGCTTCATACACCTTTATGCCGTTGAAAATTCGATCAAAAGTTTGATAAACAGAAACAAGTCTATTTAACACACACGTAGATTCTCTACGGTTATTGTTCATTTCTGAAACACGTTCAATATACAATGAAGTTTCAGGTAAAATGGGTGGCTTACAAACTGATCGGACTCGTCAACAATTTCAATCAAGTACGGATTCATAAAGTTTCTGCTGGCACTCGAATCCAGGGCTCGTTTGATCTTCTTGAACGATTTGTTGATTGCTGATGGCCTGATGAACAGAAATGTAGGATCCGTGATAGCGGTATTGTTACTAGCGCTGAAAAATTGAAATTCTCCTGTCTTCCGGGACTGTAAAACGTATCCTAGCTGAAGTGAAATTCTAACAATCCGAGGGTCAAAATCGTAAATCTCCTTCACTTTTTGAAAGAAATAATCAGAAGATAGCGCTTGCTGGACAATCGGAATTGTCCGAAACAAACAAATAGGTATATCGTTGATTTTCGTTTTGCTGTATGTTGTTTCTGACTGAAGAAACTCAGAATAAAATTGCAAAAAGTCTTTGAAATTCGCAGAGGACATTTGTCAGGCAAGTAAACAAGTGTTTGTTTGAAAATGTTTTTGTTTAATTTCTTATGAGTGAACTAAATTGTTTGAGTGAAATGAAATGACTGTATTGAACCGAGGCCGGCCCGTTTGAAACCCCATAAGGTCGTAAAAAAGCGGTTGTTTGTTAAGTATAAAACAAAACAATGTTAATTGTTTGTGTGGTTGTTTCTGAACATGACGCGGGCAGATTTCACAGTGTATATCTCTAATGGTCTCCAGAAACAAAATTCGATTGTTCCAAAATGTCGAGTCTGACTTCTGAAATTGAGTCTTTGACGCCTGTTTCATACCCAGAAAAACTATTCACGGCTAATCGACACAAAATGGAGCTGTTGCATTTCTTCTTGCTTAATAAGCCCGTGTCAGAAAAAATCTTCACCTATCTTAAAGACAACATTGATTATCTCGATGATAGTCAAACACAAGTGCTTGTGGGAGGGAAATATCGCAATATCTCAAGGAAACAAGCCGCATTTGGAACCGAAAGAAACTTGCGCTATAGTTATTTGGGTCAGTCGCTAGAAGGGAAAACACCAATGGACCCTGTGATACGGGCGCTTTTGGAAAAGATCAATAAAATTTGCGGGACAGAGTTGTCACGGTCACGGTGTGATTTCAGTGATATGACCCGAAACGGGTTGCTGGTGAAAGTTGGATAACGGTAGTTGTTTCGAATTTTCACAACTTAGCGGATTTTCCCGGTGACTGTTCTCGTTCATGCAGATGGCTGAAATTCAGTTAATCGCTGCTTGATTTGCAGTTATATGGGTGAAAAGGGCGGGTGAAGAGCTTGAAAGCGTGGGTCACGGCCTGATTTCGGTGATATGACCTGAAACGGGTTGCTGGTGAAAGTTGGATAACGGTAGACGTTTCGAATTTTCACAACTTAGCGGATTTTCCCGGTGACTGTTCTCGTTCATGCAGATGGCTGAAATTCAGTTAATCGCTGCTTGATTTGCAGTTATATGGGTGAAAGGGGCGGGTGAAGAGCTTGAAAGCGTGGGTCACGGCCTGATTTCGGTGATATGACCTGAAACGGGTTCCCGGTGTAAGTTGGATAACTTCAGTCGTTCCGATGCCCCTACTATACTACTGCAGAGAGCAGACATTTTGATTCAAGCGCATTCCAGCGGGAATTGCGAAATTTAGGGGCTTCTGTTGTTTTTTTTAGGAGCACACACTTTAGTTCTTTGCGTGATTAGCGCGATTGTTTTGAGATGTTCAGTTTTTTTCAGTTCCTCGTTTTCAGAATCTGAATTAGAATCTGTGGAAATGGGTTTTTCGAAAACCGCTTTTATAGAAATACGAACGAAAGTGGTAACCTTGAAGATAATGACATGTATTTTTGAGTTTGATTGAAACACGTATAAACCTCAAAAATCGTTACATTCTTTTTAAAACCATCCGTTCAGTACGGGAAAATGATTCCCATTGCCGCCTTTCAAATATTGCAGTAATGAATTTGTAACAGGCGTCTGTGACAGAATCGCAATGACATGTGTTTTGCTTTCGGTGTTTGTGTAATTTCATTATTTATTTATTTTCAAATGCAACAAAGTGTATGCTTGAAGAGCATAATTTTTCATATTTTCCCGCGCTTTTGTGTTGCAATTTCTGTTTTCGAAGTCATTCTTGGTGTTGAAAAATTGAAGAAGAACGCCAAATTTTTCAGTGAACTGCTGCCGGGCGACGAGAACAAACGGTTGTTGATCAGTGCGTTCACGCGAGACGTCAACACGCAGTGAGTGTTTTCTATATCAAACTGAACATGAAATGCTGATTGGATGCCAATTTTAATGCTGCGAGCGCTGATTGGTTGGAGGTGCAGCCGTTGATTTATCAGCACGCTTGATTTTTTTATTGCATTTTTTATTTTCGGCATGTCTTTTTCAGACGCAGCAGTTTCCTCGGTTGCATGACGTTCACCGTCAAGTCGCTCATCCGAAAAAACAAGGTATGAGCTTTTATTTCGGTCCAAATGCGCGCATAGATAGGCAAACAGTTTCATGCATGACACCGGAGTTCAAAATTGGCAAAGTGGTCCGAGTTTCCTGAATGAAGTCGAAAATCACTAAAGCGACTTTGAATTGCCACATGTAGATTGAAATTAGTTTCCTTTCCCGTCTGCAAACCCAGTGAGTCACAGAACTTCAAATAATTAATGATACACACACAAACACACCGTTGTCTTGCTGTTTTCAATTTGAGAAAAAAAAACTGTTCATTGCGGCACGAATGAATCGGGCACGCTGACTGGGTCCGTAAGCGACGTGCAGTCAACTGGCATGGAACACTTGGTCTTGGATAGCAGGCGGTTCCTACTGTATTTGGGTATCGACACGCTACACATGTATCTACAGACGAACTTGATCCTTCAAAGTGTATACCATTGAACACAAATGAGTCACCGCCGCTTCTAATGGTCTTACTCGTTTTCCAAGCATTCCCGAAAACTGACAAACGCCGTTCGATGCTTGATCGTTCTGAGACCCAATACGGCAGGAGAATGAGCAGCGTTGCTTTCATTGGGTTCTACTTGTGGCTGACATTTGCCCATGAGTTCATTCATCTTACATTTATTTTAGTAAGCATGAGTGAGGCTAGAAAATTTATAGGATGAGATACAGTAAACTGTTTTTCAGGATTTATTCTCGGGTGGATATATATGAAAGATTGAAAGAAAGCACCTTTTCTTTTGTATCTTTTTTTAATTGAAAACTTGCAGTCGACAGCGTCTCATACGAGTTTTCACCATGATGCTAACAAGTTTATTTTTAGTTTCAGCGTTTATTAGCTCTCAGTTTCCCCTAAACTTGTTCGTACATAGGTGGTTGTCACGTTTATCTCATTAGCAATATTCTTGCTGCATCTGACGTTCGCCCGTGGGTGGAGATGCAACTCAAATTCGACCGCAACTTGCATTTCGTCTCTGCAGTTTTTTTGTTATATAATTTGCTTTTGCATATTTATCAGTCTGAAATCTGGCAGTGACAGATTTTGTCACCGTGTTGCACACGCCCCACGTGGTTTTTATACTTTCGATGTATCTTTTATCACTGTCAAAAACACACAAGCGGTCGTAGTGAACTGTGAATATTGCGCGCTAATTGGTTTGAGACCAACGAGTGAACCAACCAAAATCTTCGATTTGAACATCTGAAGTCAGTTCATATCTTGTGGGTGCTCATTTGTTTGCTGTGCATGATTACGAAATGTCACGGAAACTGTTTTCATTAAGAATATCCTCATTCAACTCAATGATTTTCTTAATTAAGTTCCCAATCGGCTGATTCGAAAATGTGTTTTGAAGCCTTAGAATATTTTTTGCCTGAAATTTTTAGTTTTGAGTGAATCAGGCTTGCAACTCGAAACTCGAATGTCCTTTGTTGGTCAAAGTTCAATCAGCAGCGCATATTTCATAAATGAGATCCATACTGTTTAGTGTTTACTGTCTCTGAACATCCATTTGAACAATTGCGAAACTTTGTTAACAAAACACATCTCGAACAACACATTTTCGCTACGTTGTATTGTTGCAGGCGATCGACGGCTGGTATTTTCTATTGGCCGCCCCGTTCGGTGGTCGCAAGCATTTGGCGTGCGAGAAAGCGAAGATGTTCCATTTCTATGGGTCGGTCGATTCCGGCCTCGAAGGCAGCGCTGGCAGTCAGGTTGGAGACTTTTTATTCTAAATTTTGAATTTTTTAAAAGTTTTTTTTGTCATTTGAATGTGAATTGAGGGACGAGACAGCTGAGCGCCTAGCGGTCCACCCAGGTCCTTCCGGTGCAACGTATCAAGCATGTCTTGATTAAAAAAATTCAAATTCAAAAAAATTCAACTCAGCTGTTCACAAAAGTACAGTATGTTTCTGTAAACCTGTAACTTTTTCAGGCAAAATACAGAGCCCGCAAAAGATGAAAAAGCGGGATAGGGTTAGAAAAAGGACATACCGTATTACTTCCAATAAACCCCCATGGGCGATTAATACGTCAGCGACTTTTAGGGGTGAGGGTTTATTGGTGGGGGGGGGGGGATTGATGGTGGGGGGGGGGGAATTAATGGTGGGCGGGGGTTTAATGGGGGTAATACGGTATTTCGCCACAAATTGTCTTGTTTGGGTTGCCAACCAAAACCTGATTCCGGTTCATACTTTTCGTGGGCCCTGTGTATTGTGCCAAGAAAGTGACAACTTCAAAGAAACATACAGTAGGTTTAAACCGATTGTAACGGTAACTTTTTGCCTCATCATTATAATATACACATTATCGTACCTTATCTTTTTGTCGGCATTGTGTAATCAGCCAGCTAAACTCGAGTTGGCTTTGATGTTATTTCGAATGTTTGATTTTGCATGAGTAAGTACAGCCTATTTATTATCATAACCTGTCGGATCAAAATGACAGTCATGCGCTCTGAAACAAAGGTCATGCACTCTTGAGTTTACCTGATATCTTTTCGGGTAAAAAAGTTGCTTGTATCGATTGGGGTAAATGTGCATGAGAAACGGGCGTCGTTTGAATGAAATGACGTCATTCCGGTCCGACACGTTCGAATAAACCTAGAATAAACATGCCAAAGTCACGTTTCATCGCTTAACCATGTTGTTTACTCAGTTTACAACTTTCAAAACATCTGACGCACAATTAGGCTTTTCATTCGCGACGAACAACGGAAACTTTCTGCACGTTTGTTAATGTAACTAACTTAATTTTGTTTGTAACATCAGTATGCTGTGCGCTGTGCCCACGCATTGTTTTGAACTTGAGGCCATTTCATGTCTAAATATTCTGCATTCCGTAGTTTTTTGATGATTCGTTCAAATTTTTGCATGGGTTGAAGGAAACTGCATTTGTGCAGATTGGGATTCAATACACCTTTTTGTACATTCTGATGATTCTCGTTGATTAGCGAGTTTGAACGCAATCTACAACGATGAACTCCAGTGCTGTGGTTGGTCAAAGTGTGTCAAATGCATTTCCACTGCCTGACTTTCCATGTTTCATGACAAAAAAATATATGTACATTTCTGCAGGATGCCCACGCGCTTTGCGAAAGCGACTGCCTCGTACATTTTATAATTTTCTCTTTGCACCGCTCACGTAATTTAACTCCACTCTGGAATAAATATCATAAAAATGAACCACGCATGGTCCCGTTTTCTGGCTAGCGCCATGCTTGCTGTGTCGTGGTTTTTTTTAGCCAGTATGAAGCAAACTCGCTGGCCACATCAAAACTCGCCAGATACATTGTTACCTGAGCTGAGCCTAAAATACAAGAACAAAGGTCGGAAGCATTAATGGGCACACAACACTCACACGTTTCTGAACATTTCTAACTTTTTATGAAATAATTTTTAAGGCTTGACTTGCAATTGACGACTCCAATGTGGTATCATTGATGTCGCCAGCTCTTTTCTACTAACCCAACATTCTGCATTTCCATGTGCACTACACATGGCGGCTAGTTTTTCCGGCCAGTTTATTCCAGCCGCACAGTTTAGCGCGCTGGCTGGGTCTTGGTTTTCGGTTAAAAATGCTGCACACGTTTTCTGCTTCGTACTGAGGCCACAAATTCGTAATCTACTGTACGTTGTGTCGTGTGGCGTTTCGTCGAATCTCGGTTTCGTTACGAAATTGCAGTTTTTAACTTTGCTGACCAAGTTAGTGTTTATAAACCCCATGGTTGACACCCCCCCCCCCCCACCTTCCCTGCCACGCCGGCACCACACCCCCAAAACACAAAAAAAAAAAAACAACAAAGTGCCCCCCTCCCCCCCCCCCCCCCCCCCCCCCCCCTTCATATCGAGAGCACGGGGAGCCCCCTCTACATAATAACCCCCCCCCCCCACCCCCCCCCCCCCCCCCCCCCCCCCCCCTTTTTTTGATTATAAATACATCCCACCCCCCCCCCCCCCCCCCCCCCCCCCCCCCAAAAAAAAACACAAAACACAAAAAAATAAAAAAAAAACAGCGCCCGCACAGTACAAAAAAAAAAAAAACCATTTTTCCGCCTCTGTGTTGTTTGGTTTAGGAAAAAGGCGCCCCACCACCCAAGATATCATAAAAAGAAAACCATCGCCCATAAAAAAAACAGTTTTTTTGACTGGAAAACTTTTTTGCGCTCCTAATTGGCTATATTTCATATTATCTAAAAATGCGGGAGACGCATATAAAAGGAGGAATATGGCCTTGTGTAAGCAGTGAAAGACTTGGCTCGACAACCTTTTCAAGTCTCTGATGTGGTACACACGGATACAAGTACATAAGAGTCATATTTTTGCGCCGCGTTTGTTGTTTACAAGCTTGTTGAAAAGCGTAAAAATTTTGAAGTTATCTAGATATTTTTCAATTGTCCTCTTCAGTTTAGTCTAAAATCACATCATGTGCGAAATTCTGTACAGCATGGCCGAATAAATGAGGCAGTCCATCAAGGCGGGATTAGTCGCTGACTAGGAGTTGTCTTTTTCAAAAATGCCAACATAATTTCCAATCATGTGTGCAAGGGAGAAAGAATGAACAGAATAATACGGATAATCCATTAGCTTAAAAAACGCGTCAAATTTGGCATACAATTTGGTTTCTGAACTTCTTTTTCTTTTATTCAAAATTCGCGCGCTCCTTGCACCCTGAAAAAAGCTGCCATGTTTAATCGGCTATGCTGTAAATTCTGTGCAAAAAACAGAAACATCAGAGATTGCAAAACATTGCTGCATGTAGCTTTATCGTTGTTGCTAACGTACGCACCGCTGTGCATACAGCAGCACCAGTGCAAAAAGTGTTGTCTTCCGTTGATTTTCACCCTTTTTACCAAACTCTTGTGCCAGGATAAACCGGTGAGTCATTGCCACAGAAGGAGACCTTGCGTTCCCAATGCCTCTGCGATACACTTTGTGCAAACCAGTGTCAGCGATCGATGTCTGATCGTTATTTTAGTGGCTTTAAAGGTCGCTAAATGCTAGAAAAAAGCAAATGTGAAAGTTTCATTTGTCTACAATGTACGAGGGTTGCCACTTGCAACCTAAATAAAAAATAAACGGCGCAAAAATATGACTCTTATGTACTTGTATCCGTGTGTACCACATCAGAGACTTGAAAAGGTTGTCGAGCCAAGTCTTTCACTGCTTACACAAGGCCATATTCCTCCTTTTATATGCGTCTCCCGCATTTTTAGATAATATTCTGACTTTTACATAAGCCCCGAAGGTCGGACCAAAATCACAATACGTTGGGCACACAACTCAGGTTTTTCATTTTTCGTTTTTAGGCCAATTTCGTCTATGCTATTTCTACGGCCGATTCGCCCAAAATCGTCACGATTCAGTACCTAGAAATTGCTCACATAAGAAAACTGACCCAAAAGCCGTGATCGGCGCAATGAATTACCATAGAAAACACCGACTTCTTGTTTTTCATTTCTGGACCGGTTTCACTAAATTCCACGGCCGATTCGCCCGAAATCGTCACGATTCGGTATCTAGAGTTGCTCACATGAAAAAACTATCACAAAATCCGTGATCAGTGTATTTAATTACCATGGAAAACACCGTTTTTTTGTTTTTCATTTCTGGACCAATTTCGCCAATTTCCACGGCCGATTCGCCCGAAATCGTCACGATTCAGTATCTAGAGTTGCTCACATAAAAAACTAACACAAAATCCGTGATCAGCGCATTGAATTACCCTGGAAAACATCCTTTTCTTATTTTTCGTTTCTGGACCGATTTCGCCAATTTCCACGGCCGATTCGCCCGAAATCGTCACGATTCAGTATCTAGAGTTGCTCACGTAAGAAAACTAACTTAAAATCCGTAATCAGCGCATTGAATTACCCTGGAAAACACCCTTTTCTTGTTTTTCGTTTCTGGACCGATTTCGCCAATTTCGACGGCCGATTCGCCCGAAATCGTCACGATTCGGTATCTAGAGTTGCTCACATAAGAAAACTAACCCAAAATCCGTGATCGGCGCAATGAATTACCATGGAAAACACCGACTTCTTGTTTTTCATTTCTGGACCGGTTTCACTAAATTCGACGGCCGATTCGCCCGAAATCGTCACGATTCGGTATCTAGAGTTGCTCACATGAAAAAACTAACACAAAATCTGTGATCAGTGTTTTTAATTACCACGGAAAACACCGTTTTTTTTTGTTTTTCATTTCTGGACCGATTTCGCCAATTTCCACGGCCGATTCGCCCGAAATCGTCACGATTCAATATCTAGAGTTGCTCACATAAAAAACTAACACACAATCCGTGATCAGCGCATTGAATTACCCTGGAAAACACCCTTTTCTTATTTTTCGTTTCTGGACCGATTTCGCCAATTTCCACGGCCGATTCGCCCGAAATCGTCACGATTCAGCATCTAGAGTAGCTCACGTAAGAAAACTAACCAAAATCCGTGATCACCGCATTGAATTACCCTGGAAAACATCTTTTTCTTGTTTTTCGTTTCCGGACCGATTTCGCCAATTTCCACGACCGATTCGCCCGAAATCGTCACGATTCAGCATCTAGAGTTGCTTACATAAAAAACTAACCCAAAATCCGTGATCAGCGCATTGAATTACCATGGAAAACACCCTTTTCTTGTTTTTCGTTTCTGGACCGATTTCGCCAATTTCGACGGCCGATTCGCCCGAAATCGTTACGATTCAGTATCTAGAGTTGCTCACGTAAGAAAACTAACCGAAAATCCGTGATCAGCGCATTGAATTACCCTGGAAAACAC
The DNA here is from genome assembly GCA_030248135.1 of Theristus sp. LFF4_11. Taxonomy (NCBI): domain Eukaryota; kingdom Metazoa; phylum Nematoda; class Chromadorea; order Monhysterida; family Xyalidae; genus Theristus; species Theristus sp. LFF4_11. Next base: position 156,081 of record JASANC010003385.1, on the reverse strand, counting down.
CTTTTTCTTGTTTTTCGTTTCTGGACCGATTTCGCCAATTTCGACGGCCGATTCGCCCGAAATCGTCACGATTCGGTATCTAGAGTTGCTCACATAAGAAAACTAACCCAAAATCCGTGATCAGCGGATTGAATTACATTGGAAAACATAGTTTTCTTGTTTTTCATTTCTAGACCGATTTCGCCGATTTCCACGGCCGATTCGCCCGAAATCGACACGATTCAGTATCTAGAGTTGCTCACGTAAGAAAACTAACCCAAAATCCGTGATCAGCGCATTGAATTACCCTGGAAAACAATCTTTTCTTGTTTTTCGTTTCTGGACCGATTTCGCCAATTTCGACGGCCGATTCGCCCGAAATCGTCACGATTCAGCATCTAGAGTTGCTCACGTAAGAAAACTAACCCAAAATCCGTGATCAGCGCATTGAATTACTACGGACTAGACCTTTTTCCTACTATTTTTCGCAGCTCAGACAAAATTTGTAAGAGTGAAAAACTGATACCCAGTCAAAATGCTACGAACTTTCAAAGAATGCACAATTTTGACTCAAAAAAGTGCCCGGGCAAAAAAATTAACAAAATTTTCAAAAAATACGGATGAAATTACCCTAGGAAACATTTTTGTTCAACTGTGAAAGTGTCCCAGCTAAAAATTGAAAGGGCGAACACTTAAAACCAGGTGAAAACCCTCCGAACAATTAAAAATGCCCAATTTTTACCCAAAAACAGGGTCGGGGTAAAAAATTAACCCAATTTTCAAAATCTCCGGGTGGAATTACCCTAGGGAACATTTTTGTTCGACTGTGAAAGTGTCGCAGGTAAAAATTTAAAGGGCGAACACATGTTGATTACATACCTGAAAAAAAAAGGACAAAGGGAAAGAAGTAACACTGTTTTCAGAATAGGTTTTTCATGTCTACAGCGTATGAAAAGTAGTCGGAAAAAATTTTTTTCGCGGCTCCAAGCACAACTTTGGGTGTTCGTTTCGTGTGCACGGAACCAAGTTTGTGGCTTATACTATGCTCGCTGGACGCAGCGAGCAAATTTGAAAAAAGCGCGCGAGCGGATAACGGCTCATATTATGCGTGATGCGCTGTCCGCTCGCTGGCGCTCGCTCGCGCATCCGCATGATTTGGAGCCCTGATTGGTTGTGCTACTGCACAAATGTACCGGAGCCAATCAGCATGCGGCTCGACTTCTTTCTTGCGATACGTTCGGATATCCTGATTTTATTTATGGTCGCAAATTTTGCGTGGCTCCCTTAATGTTACAACTTTTTGCGTTTCCCTTTCTTACGAAAATCCTGTTGATTGATATGAAAAAATGCAAAATTAAATTTAGCACACTTTTACGCGTGGGATTTCTTCTATATTGCAAGAGCTGTAGCTTTTTGAAACTCCGCTTACTTTCAGTATTCGCCATCTTTCCTTGGCCTTTCGCGTAGATTGGTTTTTGAATTATGGCCTTTCTTGTTTGACTTTCTATTTTCGGTCTCTGGGGGAGAACTGGAAATCAATCAGGGCCTGGGCTGCCCACTTTCGCCCGACGTCGGGTTTTATCAATAACTTCATTTCCGTTTCTTATTTAGTTGCGCAAAAAATCACGTTCGTTTGTAATGTGTTGGCTCAGACAGACACGACACCATGAATGATGATGACTGTGGTGTCATTCATCGTCATCACATTGGTGTTTTACCATACTTCTTTTTTTCAAACTTAGTGAACTTTGAACGTTTGCTTATAGCGCAACTAATGCTTTTGTAAGCATCCACTACACCCTGATTGGCTGTGATACTTGTGCAGCCAATCAGAAACGGCGCTCGATCGTCTGCTTCCGATCCGACGCAGCTATCAGTTCGAAAACAGTTTGGTTCTGAAAGTTTTTAGATCGATATTTCCAGTGCTTGATGGCATGAACCGTTTCTGGGTGTTTCCCAGTATATAAGCAATGCAGTTTCCAAAAGACAGAAAATAAATTTCATTTCGCACTTTTCACGAAAAACAATTACACATCTATATGTATGGCTTGCCGCCACTACGGATGTTGCTTTTTCGAAAGCTTTTAAAACAAAAACGAGAGACACGTTTTTCACAAAAACAGTAAATCTGACATTGTGTGTTTCGTTGCTGTACGTTTGTTCTGACGTCAAAACAAGATGCGCGGGGAACTAAATGTTGGCGTAAGGCGCTAAAATGTACGCTAAAAATGTTACGAAAAAAGCGCAGTAAAAAATGAGATTTAGTACGGTGATGCATTGCGTTTGCTGCAGCTCTGATTCGCCGCTAGTGCCAGCACTAGTGTGCTTTCCAAATGGCTGATAGGCCGCGAGACAAACACGACACTTTTTTCTGTCCCGACAGTTTTTTCCGAATGTTGCGCAAGACAGCCAGTTTATTTTTGAAACAATTTTCCGTGTTTCTTGTTAGTGAAAGCAGAAGTACTCATTCTTGCAGTATAAGGGCGTTAATTATGTTGTTTCATGAAAAGTTTTCGCTGTGTTGTGATATCACATTTCTGTTCTATCATTTTGTTCTTCAGTTTCGACATTTCTTTTATTTATGCAACAGGTTCATTGCACTTGAAAAGAATGTATGACCTATTTTTTCAAACGTGTCCCACTGAAATGACGTCATGTGCCGCCAAACATGCGCTTGCGTTCACAGCAAACCAGACTTTCCGTTTAGCCGATTTCTTCCCGTAAACAAAAGGTGAATGTCGAATCAGTCACACCAAACTGAAATTTTAGTGCCTGTACTTTGACAAACGGGCATTTTTAATGCAAATGACGTCATTTTAGTTTGGACACGTTTGAATAAATCCACAATAGTATCTTTTATTTTGGTCCCGCGTCTCACTGCGCGCACAGATGGGTAAGCAGTGTCATGCACAACGTAGGAATTCAAAATTGGCAAAAGGATTCGAGTCCCCTAAAAAGCCGAGAAAAACTATTCTGAGTCACCACATAAAGATTGAAACTAGTTTCCTTTCACGTCCACAACCGCATTGAGTCGCAGGTCTGAAAGATTATAGCATAAGTCCGTCATCTGAACGTCACGCAGTCAACCAGTCTAGTGACGGGTGCTTGAACTGTGCATTGCGGTTCAAGCAAACGAGTTTGCAAAGAAAACATGTATTTAATTTGTCTCTCGAACGAAGGAACCGTCCCACAAACTTGTACTTGGAACCGCCCGCGCAGCTGAATGCAATTATGTTAGGCCGTGTTCGTTCGTGGTCCACAGGAAATAATATCGCAATAAAATTTGTTTGGTTTGCGAAAAGCATGACCAACAAGAGCGTTGGTTTTCGCGTGCTGTTTTTTTCTCAACAATCAGTAGGATGGCAATGAAATGAAATGAAACTGCGTGTTTTGCTTCTCCAATAGATGCTCGTTATTTGCACATGTTACCGCACTGTGTGCTGTTTTTGCCGTGTTTTTATTATGTGCTTTTAGGCAATTCGTTAAAACGCCGTTGTTCAAAAGTGCTGCAGAGAATGCAGTCTGGAGATTTCTCAAAAGCATGCAATGTTTGCGTTGTTCTAAGTTTCAAATCGAACGCACCGATTGGGCTAACTCATGTATATTCAACCAATCAGCGAGTCCAGCTCAAAGGTGCAGCCAATCAGATGATTTTTATGTGCCAAAGATTCGTTTAAACTATAAACATTCACTTCTATCGCACACGTATATTATTAGTGAACAATTTTTTTGTCCAAAAGCTGTCGTGCCCGCGATCATTTGGTTTTCTTTTTCAATTAGATCTGCCGATCTGTACGACTGTTTTTTTCTGTGTCTAATGCCTATTAGCAGTTTGTTGAATTGTAATTTGAAACTAAACCGCTCTCACTCTCTGATATTAATTACGGTATGGCCGAATAAATATGGCAGTTTCAGTCAAGGCGAGATTAGGAGGTGCTTTCTCAAAAATGATAATATTTCCGCCAATCGAGTGTGCAAAGAGAGAAATAATGAACAGAATAGCACGAATTACCAATTACGTAATTTTGAGAAACATGTCAAATTTGACACGCAATTGGGTTTCTGAACTTTTTTTTCATTGATTCAAATTTCGCGCGCTCCTTGCACCCTGAAAAAATTTGTCACGTTTAATCGGTTATACTGTAGAAGTTTTTTTGTTCAATCGCAGTTGTAATGGAGACTACATAAAACAATTTTGATCAGTGTTTATATGCACCTATTGTGCACTCGGAAATTTGGAAACTGTTCTCTGCCACGCTCAAAAACGCACCCACAAATGATGGCAGTGCATGTTCGAATCGAATGCACTGATTGGGCACCCAGGACACCATAACATCACGAGACCCGTTGCCAAAACAAAGCACCGCTCAATATTGTCTCGTTCTTGGCTGTGTTTGTTCGACTGTAATTTCACTGACACGTTCATCTCATTGTTTGGACCAAACAAATCTTCATGTGAGGTCCATTAGCTGAAATGCGGTTACAACGACCGAAAAAGCGCAACACACGATTTTCTTATGTCCGTCAAATGAGAAACGGGTTCTTCTTAAAAAATGCACGTGTCAGTTTCGACCATATTGCAAGAAGAACGCATCTTTTTGCAGTTCCATTCTGTCAATTTTCTTCCAAACCGAAAAAGAATTTTGGATTTTGGAAAAACGCATGCAAAATCTATATATCAAAATGCGCGCGCAAATCAACAAGCGGGTCGGAGAAAAAAGTTGTCGTGAAAAATGTGCAAATGAGATCTTACGTAAAAAATGCGGTGGACCGTTTCTTTGACACGATGTTTGGGTTTTATGTAATGAGCATGTCTCATTCAGTTTTGGTTGTTTTCAAGATGATGCGATAAAGCAGTTGCACATTTTCAATAAGTTTCCAGTTGTTATCTAGATATTTTTGATTGTCACCTTTTCATTTCTTCCGTTTGAACTCTGTGTTGCAGTTCGCGTGCCTGATTGCTGCCACTTTTGAGCAGACTATGGCGGTTGGTCTCGTTAGCGTACTGGATAATGCAGTATACAGTGCGTGGGTTCAATTCCCGCAGGGGTTCAATCAAACTTCTGAAAACTTTCATCTCAATGTTTCATGGGTTTACAATGTTGCCAGAAACAGTGCTTTTATTTTCTTTTTTTTCCACAATTCACTGTCTTTCAGCACGGCACAACAAAAAATCGTATCTGTTGAAGAGTCTCTCTGGTTTTTTTTCATTCTACTTCATCATCCAAACTGGTTGGCATTAAAATAGGAGCTGAAACGCTCTGACATTTTCTTTTAGATCGTCAAGATTTCTAGCGATATTCTGCATACATTCCCATAGCACTGTTCTCATGTACAGATACTTTCAACTGTCTGTTTGCTCAGGGTGGTGTAGAAATTGGACAAAAATACCTGGTACCGGCAACGCGCATGCTGAACGCTCCACCGGCTCTGTTCAGCGTTTTTTAAATTTTTTGAATCCAGTCCTTCACACGCCCGGCCTGACTGTTGTATTTTTTGTACCTGCCGGGAGCTGAACGCTCCACCGGCTCTGTTCAGCGTTTTTTAAATTTTTTGAATCCAGTCCTTCACACGCCCGGCCTGACTGTTGTATTTTGTTTTTCTTCGACAAACCACCTGTCAATCTCTGCCACTCACAAGCGCATTTGTCGTGGTGGGCACCGGTGTACCACCCTGCTTCTAATCTTGAAACAGCTGAAGTGGAAAAAAAATTTCTTTTTTTCTCGCTAAATTCTTGAAAGCCCCCCGTGCGGCAACCCGAAATAAGTGTTCTCATGTGTTTGTTCATTTTTTGCGCACTTAATTCACTCTTGTGTGCCTGCTTTCCGGTGCAGGAAAATCGTTCTTCTCTGTCATCTTTAGAGCTTCAGTACACATCATCCTGAAGGTGTCGGTTCATATTCTTTGTATTTTATATTTTGTTGATACACGAATGATTGTTGTAGCAATATAAGGTATTATGTTTTATTTTGGTCCCGGGACTCAATACGCTCATTGATAGGTAAACAGTTTCATGCATGACGCGGGAATTCAAAATTCGCAAAGTGATCCAGTACCCTAAACCGGGCTGAGTCACTTATGCGATTTTGAATTGCCTCAAAAAAAAATTGAAAGTAATTTCCTTTCGACGTCTGCACACGCATTCAGTCGCAGAACCCAAAAAAATTGATGATGCCAAAAAATCCGTTGCTTCAAGCACGGCGCAGCACTTTTCAGTCTAGCGCTGTACCGAGTGCACTTGCTCCACCAAGCGGTTCATATTCAATGAAATCGTTTCAGATCAGATGGTCAAAATTTTCAAAATTATCAACGGGACGAAAACACAGTTTCTGTGTTCAAACGACGATAATAATTTAAATAATAATTAATTTAAAATTAAATAATAATTCCAGGAGGGCCGATTCCGGCAGCAAGCGTGGACAGCGCGCGATTCGACGACGTCGACCGATTGCTCGCATGCGCTATTGCAGCGGACGACTGAGCGTCCATTGTTGCGCCACCAGAACAGCGGCACCAACCGCAGCGGCAGCACCACCGGCGGCGAGTCCAGTGGTCAGTTGTACGCGCGCGGCTACCCGCTAGGCCAGAACAGCGCGTGGTACACCACCTCGGACACGGATGACACGAGCCTCTCGCGACAGGCCGCCACTGTCAGCTCGATCAGCAGCAGCACCACCGGTGAGCGCGTGCAGGCTGGCCGTGTCCTTTTGTATTTCATCGTGCTTTATCATGTTTTTTTCTCTGTAACTCTGTTTACCGTAACTTGAAAAACAAACGTTGCTGATTGAAAAAAACAACGGCGTGTTAAAGATATTATTTCTCACTTGTGTCTCCTTGGCAAAAGTATGTCTGAACATTTAGAAGATGATGTCGAACGGCACATGCCACATGGGTGTAAAAAAGTCAAAACCAACACACAGGAGTTTTGCCCAGCACTTTTCTCGCTAACGCTTCTCATATCAATATCTGTTTATCAACATTCGTTGTTCCATCATACCACAGCTTATCTGGCGTTGTGTGTATTATTGAAGGAAAGTGCCATTAATTGACCTGAAATAAGCTGACGTCAAGTCAGGCTCTAGTTTCAAACTCACTCTTCGTGTGACTTCAGTGAGATTTTCCTAGAATTTAGAAAGGCACTTTCTCTCTATGCAATGGCTTAGGAACTGATCATGATTTGGTCACACTGATTGGTCGTTTCATCAGAATGCACCCAACCAGAGTGCTTCATGTTCAGTAAAAACCTGCCAATTTGTGGCAAAAACTGACTGCAAACACAATGTCCGCATGCCTTGTCATTGACGTGTTGTGCTCGAGTTGTTCATCAAATCGCGGTCACCTTTGCAGGCTCTTCATCGTACGGATTCTTCGGCCAGTTCTCACGGTCGCCGCTGTTCCGGCAGCAACACGCTCTGTCGCTCAAAAAGCAGCAACAGTCAAAGTCGACGAAACAGAACGCCGGCGTCTCGACGGGCGTCGCAAACAACCACCACAACAACGGCAGTACCAACAATTTCCACCATCCACCCGTGAAAGCACAGTCCGGCTCGCAATCAAACTGCGCCAGCCAATCAGCGAAGAGTCCGCAGAAAGCAACGAATCGACGGCGACTGCTGGTCGCCCGTGCGATGCGCTTCTACACGGACGCAATGAGCGCGATGTCAGTCGACAGTCAAATGAACTCAACCTCGAATCCCGAACTTAATGCGAACTCGAAACCGCTGATGATCAGCGCCGGTGATGCGCCGGATGACGAGGTGGTGCGCTTCTGTCTGCACAACAACGACGACAACTTGATGGAAGAGGTAAGGTGCATTCATGAAGCAATATTTAGTGAGCGCGCAGCTATGCACAGCTGCGCGTCATTAAAAGTACTGTTTCATGAATGCCGCTGTAAACTGCATGGATACACTGAACGCGATAAGATCAACCAGACTGGGTGAACATGGCTGCTGTTGAAGCACGTTGCAGCCCGTGGCTGGCTGCTGCGAGCAACATTTCGCTCAACAGAGCCGTTTGATTCAATTTTTGTGGATCGTGTCGTTTCGGCAGTGTGTTCAAAAGCAGCGAATGCCAGCGCAGGCGTGCACGGTGAAGAAAGTGCCGTTTTATCAGTCGATCGACACTATGAGTGATTTTCCGTGTTCATGGAGAGAACGATTGGCCGTACATACGTGTTGAATTGTAGGAGGACGCCGAGCAGGACGTGCCGGACGACCGTCTGGAGCTGCAGCATCAGATCAGCGAGCTCTCGCTGGACGGCGCCACGGCGACCACCGTCGGCTCAACGGTGGCGCCGTTGGATCCGCTGGCGATGCGACGTGCCAAGTCGTTCAACACGACGTCGACGACGAAATGCGTCGGCGCGGCACTGCCCGGCACCAGCAACGGCACTGTGAACAGCGGCGGCGGCACGCAGCAGCTGCTCGAACGCAAGGTCTCTGCTATTGAGACGGGCGAACAGCAGAAGAAGAAGCGCACCTTGTGAGTAGAGCATTTTTCGGCTCGTTTTTTAGTCTCATTTACCGGCAGTAAGTGGCTTTTGGTAGTCGTGCATGCACGTCGCTGGTCGACAACGTTTTTTTCAGTTTGTTCAGTGTGTGTTTTATTATATAAGTCTGAAAAAATGTTTTTTTTGGATGAATATTATCTGTTTATTTGAACCGATGGCTGATGGCATTTGACAATGGACATTGTGGAAAACACAAATTATCCGAATTTTGTAACCTTTCTGCCTGACCAATTTATCGATTGAGATTTATGCACTTAGATCATCTGTTTTTTGTAATAAAAAAAACAAGCTAAACCAACTGAAAATGTGCTCGCGCAAAGTCGTTTTCGAGGCAAAACAGATCACTGCAGATTTTTCTCATTTTCCTTCGTCGCGGTAATTTGAGCCAAGTAAAAAAATAATCTATGAACTGTTAGCATGCGCTTTATCAGAGAACTGAGAGAATCGAAAGGCGTTGCGGCATAAAATATGTTTTATGAACAGCGCCTTGTTGCGCTGCGCTTTTTTGCTTTGGTTTTGCTCTTTTGCGCAGTTTTTTTTGAATTTTCAGTTATTTTTTCACAAAAATTACGCGCGACGTGTGTTCTACAGATGCTGCGCAGAAAAAAGGGCAGTTCAAGTTTGTCATTTTTGTTGTGCGTTTTTTGAAAAGTGTATGTGCGTGTGGATATAATTTTTGCAGCGCAGAAAAATATTACACGGCGCAAACGTTCACACAGTCTGATGGGTTGCCCAGTGCTGACGTATACGATACAGAGTGCTTCAAAAGTGCCATGTAATGCAGCTCGTCTGTGAATGTCAAAAGCGACGGTGCTGAATTGAACGCTGAAAGTGTTTGCACATTTTTGTTGCACTGATTAGAATTGCAGTCAACCCAAAAAAGCGCATGTTTTGACGGAGTTGAGTTCAGAAAGCGATTTTGAATTCGGTTTACTTGTGGCCCACCCTGTTTATGACGTAATATAATGACGGCTCCAAGATAGTTGAGTGAGAAAAATGGCCGGAGAGCTGCGGAATTTCTTCGTTAAAGTATCCTATCTATCCCTTTTCAATCTATGTTCACGGTTGATGCCTGCTGCTGTCACTAAGGAAGCTGCGAAAACTGAAACCCTCTGAACTTTTTCCACAAGGTTGAAATTGGCTTTCGCGCCCGACGTTTGCAGATTTTTGTTTGTGCCTCTCATTGCACAGCGCAACTTTTACTTGCGAAATGTCTCGTTTTTGTTGTTTTTGTCGCGCGCATTTTATTCTGATTGGTTTCGCATGTGGTGGTTTTTGATTGTTTCGTTGTTTTTCCTTGGCTTTTCTGATTCTGCTTCGCGACAGCACGTTTTCAGTGGAACTTTTTGGGACGTGATTTTAAAATAGTGAAGTTTTTCTGCAGATTTCTGTTCAGCAGTTGCGCATAAGCCTCTTGGGAGTGTTGTATTTGATTATCTGATCAACTGTTTCAAAAATAAAAGCTGGAAAGATAATTCTGAATTTGAAAACTGGTGGAAAATTAATGAGTTTCACCGGGCACTGTCTGCAGGCTAGCACCAGGTCAGGCAGTAAAATTATAAAAATTTATTTTTGAAGTTTTTAAGTTTTGATGTGGAAAAATCGTTGTCCCTTTCAGCGCGGTGCCATTGCCGAAGAAATTGAGCTTTCTTGGCAACCGAAAGCAGAGCAAAGAGGGAAGTAGTGGAAAATTGACGCGAGACGAAGTCACTGGATGGGCGAAATCGTTCGAACAACTGGTCAGGCATAAACGTGAGTACTGGTTTTATTCTAAATCCTAGTTGTATGTACTTTTGTGAAACTATGTTTAAGCCGGTTTTCAAAAACGCAACTGAAAACCGGTCATAAATGAGAAGAGTTGTCAAACCTTGCAAACATTGTGAGCGTGCAGAATAGGTTGTAACTCTGAGAAAACCAGAAACCCATCAACTAACGAAACTCGTTGGCATAAAATAAATGCTGTTTTTTGCTCATTCCAATTTCACGTTCGAGTCAACTACACGGCTAGTATTTTTAACCACAGCATTATTTCTGCCAGATGGTCTCGCATTATTCCGGGCGTTTCTGCAGCGGGAGTTTTCGGATGAGAACATCGACTTTTGGATCGCCGTGCAGGAGTTCAAGTCAACGCCGGAGAATAAAATGCACCAAAAAGCTGTCAGTATTCACGAGACGTTCGTCGCCGTTCAGTCGCCCAAGGAGGTTGGTATGATCGATTTGTTTTTATCTGTTTCTTCGCGACTCGATGCGTTTGCAGACTCGTTGAAAGGAAACGTTATTTCATCTTTGATGCGGCAATTCAAAATTGCCACTGTACCTGCAACCACTTCAGCAGCTAATTCTTGCATTCTTCTCGGTGTTCGTTGGATTTTTTCTGTTCTGGTTCTGGTGTTTCTTGGGGGTTCAAAAAAATTAAAAACCAAATCACAACGTACATAGACATTAAACGGTGTCCATTAATGGAAATTGCTGTTTCGCTGATTTGCTGCATATCGTGCGGGAGACACGACAGTCGGTCCATTTTACACTCTAATTTTAGACGTCCCAGTACAGAACACTTGTTTTTCGCTTTCACTACGAACAATGTTCCATGCCACATGCTGTTCATACAGTTTCATCGGAGTTTCCTGCTTTTTTGCGAAATAAAATGGACTGGATTGTGTGTGTTCGGTGGTTGTGCAGGTGAATCTCGACTCGGACACGCGCTCGGCGACGGCGGCGGCGCTGGACACCGCCAGCTACGACATGTTCGACACGGCGCTCGCGAAGGTCGAGCATCTCATGGCGAAGGACTCGTTTCCGCGTTTTCTGAAATCTGATCTCTATCTTGACTTGCTCAACTCGTGCAAAACGAAGTGAAATTCTCTGTTGAATACAAATTTTATAAAGTTTCAATCGGTTTTTTAAGATTATGTTGGCGATGAATGTTTTCAGTGCACGGTTTTTTCTTCCTATTTTTTTTGTTTTTCTGCCGCGTGGTCAAGTTACTTTGTGATTGTTTTCCGTATTGTACTGCTATTTGGCGCACAGCTATTTCTTGCACAGTTTATATCAGATATTTTGAAGTAAAGGTGTTTTTGTTCGAATTTCCTTTCGAGCAACTGAAAATGGTTGTTTACAAATTTTACAAATGTGTTAGAAATTGGAAAAATCACCCGACATTTCGTTGACAACGCGCTGTTTGCACAAAATTAACTGTTTTTCAAGTTAACTATGTTTTTATGTCTTTTGATTTTTTGGTTTGCACCCAAAAGAAAAAAAAACTGTTGATTGGAGTGATTTTGTAACGGGCTCTTGTATAGCTGCAGTCCTGTGGTTTTTCAAAGTTTTGTTGTCTGTTATTATCATTTGCATCAAAATATTTTACCATTGCAGTTTTATTCATGTAATGTGTTTTTTAAACATACACCGCATGATGAAAAAAGCGGTTCGTTTCATCAGAAAATAGTGCCAAAAATGTGAATATCCTATCAGTTTAAAAATGTTACTGAAAAGTTTTCAACTCTGATTTCTTGTTGCTTCATGTTTCGCTTGTTTGTTCTTTTTCACTGTGTTCTTTTCTAGTGCGCTTGGTCTATTATTATTATTGTCTTAATTGTTGAATTTTGCGCTTTTATTTTTTAATGTACAAAAGGTTTTCTGTTCAGAACAAAACGTGGTTTCGTTTGTCTTTAGTATTTTTTTATTCTCATGCTATTCTGAACTTCTTGTCATCGGGAGTCGTGGAAACAGAATTCTGAATAATGGCTGAATCATAAATGATAATAAAAATATTATCCAAAAGCATCGAATGACAAAGGAGTCTCCCCACCATCTGTATAAAATGTAGCATAACCAAATGCTAGAAAACAAACACAAAAAATCAATTTTCAGTCAAATGGTACAAATTTCTTTAAACCGGTGTCAGAACATCAAAGCCGAGATCATTGGCGATAAAAAATAGGACGGACGCCGCAGCGGGCGGAATGCCAACATCGTACTCACTGGCAGGTCAAATTCCTGATACTATTGGCATTCGCCACTATACCAATGTATACGCTTTTGCAAGGCCAGGTAGTGATTGGCGCCTTTCGAACAAGTGGATGGCCCTGGGCAGCCTATATCGGAGTGCGGCACACAGCTTGCCTGCAGTAATCCTCGCAGATCCACGCACGTATGACTTATTTTTTTAAACGTGTCCCAATGAAATGACGTCATGTGCCGCCAAACATGCGCTTGCCGTTCACAGAAAACCAGACTCCGTTTAGCCGATTTCTTCCCGCAAACAAATGGTTAATGTCGAATCAGTCACATCAAACTAACATTTTAGTGCCTGCACTTTGACAAACGGGCGTTTTTTAAAGTAAATGACGTCATTTTAGTCTGGACACGTTTGAATAAATCCACAATACTAATAAATCGCAACATCTCAATCCAGGAAGCACGCCGGCCGGAATTCGCCTGCCAGTGAATTCCAGAGATTTGCGCCGCAAACAACAATACCATAATATGTCACATGTACAAATGCTGCTGCTGCGGCGGCAGTTGTCCGACGAACTTGTAGTTCACATAGAGACAGCCGTTCTGGATGGTCACGGTGTCGCCGTCCAGTTTGGCGCGCCGTATCAGTTGCGCCGCCTGCTCGGAGTGCAGCAAATGGAGCGGCGGGCGAAACTGCGCGGGCGCTGCCGCCAGGTACGCAGGCGTCCGTCCGACGTTCGCAAGCATCGCGTGAATGTTGCTGGAGCCGGACTGTTGTTGTTGGTGGTGGTGGTTGTGCGCGCCGTTGTTCTCCGGAACGTCAATGTCGTCGACGTCGTCGTGCAGGTCCGAACAGCAGACGGCGCCCATTTCGATCACGCTTTCCGGCTGCGGCCGGTGGTTTTTTCGGCGGTTTTTTTATTGTTTTTGTGGGAATGATGCTGATTGGTTGGTTGTCTTGTTATTGACGTTTCCAGGACATATCAAGGAATGAATGATTTTCAGCTCACATTTTTTGGTTTTCAATTTGTGTTTTTTCTCTTTGTGTTAGAAGATTTATCGCTGCTGTTATGATGTGAGCGTGAATTGATACAATTGAAATGTCAGTTTTCGTGTATCAGTGTTTTGTGTTTCACGTCTGCAAAACCTGAAAAAAAGCCAAAAATATAAGTATATTAATCATATACGGTGGCCAGCTTACAGAAAACAGGACAATTCTGGTGTTTCAGTTTGATTGAAGAGTGCTCACTAGCACTCCACAAAAGCAACTGAAGTTGAGTTGATTTGACGATGCAGGGGTGAAACGTGTAGTGAATGGCTGTTGGAGTTGCTCCAAATTCTGATATATAAGCACGTACCAAACGAACAAGCCGTGGTTCTCATCTCAACAAGTGCAATGGCAGAAATCGGAGAAAAAAGTCTGCGAAAGCGTGTCTAAAGTACATAAAACTGAAAAAGTCTTGTTGTTTGGCACATTTCACCAAATTCAATCGTGTGTTTTCATGTGCTCTTTTTTATGCGCGTTCTCTTCTGGCTTGCACATTTCATCTGTTTTTTTTCTTATGAAGTAAGTTAAGTACAGTATGGCCGAACTACATTGTAATAAGGCAGTCCATCAAGGCGGGATCAGTCGCAGACTAGGAGTTGTCTTTTTCAAAAAATGCCAACAGAATTCCCAATCATATGCGCAAAGGAGAAAGAATGAGTATGATAGCACGAAGAATCCATTGGTTAAAAAAACAAGTCAAATTTGGCACACAATTGGGTTTCTGAACGTCTTTTTTCTTTCATTCAAATTTCGCGCGCTCCTTGCACCCTGAAAAAAACTGCCATGTTTACTCGGCCATTCCGTAAGTTATGTTACTTTTTCAGGAAGTGCCGAAACAGAAAAAACTGTGCGGGCGAGATCTGCATGTGCGTTCAAGTCTCACTGAGGCACTGCTCGTAACGAAAAAATAAACTTTTGATGCAACCGCATTTGTTTTTTTTTGCGAATTTCAAGCGATGCGTGCTAAAAACAGTGTTGGAGATGGGAAGAAGATAAAAGCTGCAACTGTTAAAAAAAACCATTTTGCACTTATCAGCAAAAAAATACGTAAAAATTATGAACACAACAAAAACGATAATGAAGTTTGCAAAACTACGATCTGTGAATACATACGACAATCTAAAAAATGTTTCTTCGAATTTGAATAGCTCTTAACGAGCCGAGTCAAACGATAACAACGCAACAAATTGCTGGGGGTGCTGGCAAATGAAAAGTCGATTTGGCACAATACAAAAAAGACTGAAACCGGCTGTCGACGCGCTAGATAAGAAAAAAAGTGTTGCACTTATTCGTGAAAACTAATTAATAATTGTAGTGTCTTCAAAAGAAGGGAACGCATCGCAACATACAAGCATGTCGACCCGAATTGTGGTGCTGTGAAGATAGCCTGTCCTTTTGGGATTGGCTGGCACATCCTTGAAAGACGTTCTGAAATTTTGTCGCATTGATCTGCAAATATTTCACTCTCACTGTTTCTGAAAAACTGGTTTTCACAGGGCCGTGACTCGAAAATTCATGAATTTGCCAGTACAGCAACCATTACATGCGCTCTTGTTTCGGCTGAAGCCCTCCAACCGTATTCGTCATTGAAACGTAATACGTTTTGGCAAACAAACTGCTGCGAATTTCATCATCGTTGTTGTATTTCACTAGAAATTCTCACGTTTTTCATGATCCACGTTTTGAACTGCACAGAGATGCCATGAATAAATGAAAACATGAAGCCGAAACCCGTGAAACTAAATGAACGCTTTGTGTTGGATTATTTCGGCCCCTTTTTTGAACGTCTAGCGTGAGCGTCAACGCAAAAAACGCGTATTTGATTTTGAAGGAATGTATAAGAAGAAAGAAACTGGGTTACAAAATTCACATTGGAACACGTTTTGATTGGTTTCAATTTGCACGGACACCGACAGCACTGTTCCAGGCATCGCGTAATTGGCTTGTGTTACACTACTCTGGCGCAGTGGCGCAGTGGTTAGCACTTTGGTCTGACAGCCACGAGGCAGCCGAGTTCTAAACTCGCTCGTGACACATGCGACAACACAGACAAAGACGGCGGTGTACCGTGCACAGGGGGGCAACGGCATTACGTGCTTCACGAACATGCACACCGCGGCAAAGCGCAAATAATATTGCGCGGAACAGCGGAGACTTTTTGGTATTATGAAGAACAATTTTTTTGTTCAGTTTTGACGTATCCAGTTGAAAAAAACAAGCTTCGACTGAAACTAATCAATGAAAGTGCTCTATCTTTTCCAGGTTAGCACGCAACAGTTTTTTTTCACCTTTTTTTGACGCTTTTGTTGCTTTTGACGCTACACATGTACTTGTCAATTACTAATCGGCAAACCGACTGACCACTGTAGCGGTTGTCATTTCTATTCAATATATTTCAGCATTTGACAATTTAGAAAACATGATATGAATGCATTATTTTGTTAAAGCACACGTTAGACATTTTTCATCATTAAAAAAGATAAAACAATATGTAAAAACTGGTACCATCATCTGCATTTCAAGAAACGTTATAAACCAAAAAAGTAAAACTGAATTTGTACAAAAACAAATTAGAATTTTAACGAGAAAAAAATGTGAAGAAACCAAAACTGAAAAAATTGGTCACTGGTCAAGGTATTGTCAAACAAAAAACACAGAAAACAAACAAAAAGCACCCCAATAACAATGTTAGAAAAAGGCAAATTTTAAAAGTGGCAACGTAATAATTTGCAACATTGGTTAAAGCTATAAACCGAAGTTTTTTCTGTAGCTATTCTTTCGTCAGTCACATATCCAAGTTGATGATACGTACGGTACAAAAAGAATCAAGATGGAACATCAACACAGAGAATAAAATATCAGTATTACCCATATGCAAAAACAAACAAAATAAACAAACGAATAATAAAGCGGTAAAAATGCGCGTGGAAAGCCACAATGTTTTGGCGAAATGCACAGTGTGTTTCAAAATAGCAAGACAAAAAAATCGGTTCAATAAAAATCGGCAGTAAGTGAAGTAAATACAAGAACAGGATGAATTGGAAACAACCACAGAGGAAGAAATTGACCCAGCGAAACACACACACGATCAATCAGCGCACAATGGGTTGGTCAAAGCGTGCTGTGGTGCAATTACGACGAATCAAATGCAGTGCGTCAGCCGAAATCGTCGCCTGTTGCTAGATAATAAAAAGTGTGTGTTCGCTTTTTTAAATTCATTTAGTCCCAGACTCAATGCGCACATCGATCGCTGGTAAACAGTTTCATGCATGACGAGGGAATTCAAAATTGGCAAAGTGATCCGAGTCCTTTGAAATACGGCCGAGCCATTTAGACGACTTTGAATTGCCACATAAAGATTGAAACTACATGTAGTTTCCTTTCTACATCTGCACACGCACTAAGTTGCAGAACTCAAAATATGGAGAACAGGAAAAAGTCACCTCTAATCACGAAACAAATCCGCTTCACGTCCACGTCATCGAGACGGTGGACGGTATGGAAGTGGCGCTAGTGGTGCTTGTCGCAGTCAGCCAAGCGTCCGCCATCGCTGCGAGTTCTTCTGCGGGCATTTTGACGTCGCTCGTTGCGGCCGTGCGGCATCGCGCGCACACGAGCACACCGATGACGGCGGCGATCGCGACGAGCACGACGCAGACGGCGCCGAGCAGCACGCCGAACGTGCCGCTGGACAGACAGACGGCGTCGCGCAGCTCGGAGACGATCGCGCCTCGCGACCGCAGCAGCACGGCGTTCAGTTGGCGGTGGTCGGCCGGCGCATCTGAATGCGGTGCAGAGTTGGAATTGAAGAGAACATGAGTTGTTGAGATCAATGAAAACAGAAAACGAATCAACGCGCGCTTTCTTAATGTGGTTCCAGTGATCAGTTGGCGGTCGAAGAAACCGCCGATAGCGAAAGAAAAAAACACGAAAATTCCGATTATTGCCGGACGGAGACACTGACATCCATGTATAGACCGTCTTGGTATCGATCACTTCAATGCGTCTCGCTTGGCATTTTTAATTTTGGCTAATTGCGAAAGCGACAGGCCGAATTGTACCCGAACCAAAAGCGGAATTAATTGAGGCGTCGCCAAAAAAAAAAGAAACACGCAGCTCCATATCCACAATCACCAACCATTCTCCGGCTCTTCCGTGCTGTCGAGCACGTAAATGTACTGCGACACGAAGTCGCCATCGACTGGTTCGAACACCGGCTCGTGCGTTCTTGACGCCGCCGCTGACCGTTGCGCAAGGTCGCGGCGGGCGCGTGGCGGCCGTCCACTGGACGAAAACGTCCGGCTCGAGGTGGACGTTGGTCGCGACGTCGTCGTCGTGTCGTTCGATTGTTCTCGACTGTTTTCATTGTGATCATTACGCGTCCTGGTGTCCGTCTCGTCGATCAACCGGGACGCGCGCGGACGGGCGCTGTCGCAGATCGGCGGCTGCAGTGAGCGGCGTCCGATTTGATTGTTTTTTTTTGTTGGAAATAATTCCTTTGCTTTTGTTCATCCGGTGAATGTTTTTAAAGTTGTTGTTCCGTGTGTATCATTCACCTTTTATTCGTTCGTTCCTTTGGGTGATTCGCCTATCATCATTCACCATATTGATTTATCATTCTCCTTTTATTATTAGTCCGGACACGTGAATGAAAAATTTGTCTGCTTTGTTGAAAAAAATGACGACACTTTTGTCTCCGTTTACACCAACCGTGACTCTTGCACATCCGCCGTTTTCCTTCATGCAGAGGCGAATCTGACACTGAAACCTGACGGCCACCCTGTCTGCGAACTTGAACACATGCGACTCACGATAGGCCATGTCCAGCGCCTCGACGTACGTCGGGTCACCGATTAGGTAGCGATCCGCATGACAGCTGTGCATTATGAACTTGGTTTCTTTGGTACACTGTAATTCTCTGTTTTTTGACCCATTTTTCGGGCCAGAAACTAAAATTATTTACCCATTTTCATCGATCAACTGTATTTTCTCGCCTTGGCCGTCCTCGACGAAACAGCTGTGCACCAGAATGCCGTAGATGTCTGCGCAATGAGTAAAATAGATAAATCAGTGAGTCGACTTTGTCAGATTGATTGAACTGAGTGACACAGGAAAACTTCTCACATGCAACGAAAACGTACAAAAACCATCTTGATGTTTTTCCATACAGGATTTAACGCTCAAAAAATGCGAAAGCTCATTTCATGCGAGAATTTTACTTGCCATTCGAAAAGTTGCATCAAAATTTTAAAAATTACTGAAAAAGCCAATGAATTTCTTGAGTCTTGACATTTAAGATTTTAGAATAGAATAAAACATACAATGAATTTTGGAATGGAAGTTTGAAATTTGGCGATGTTTAGCGTGTGTCACCAAATTTACGAAACGCACCAGACTGGCACTCCCACCGATGCACCACTTGATCGCCCACTCGCGCGTATCGCAGCACTTCTCCGTCGATTTCATCTTTGCGAATCGTGTATGTGCAAACGGGCATCGGAAACGTTTGCGTCAATTGAGTGGTCAGCAGTTGACTGAAGTGTTGGATCGGATGTTTCTTTAAATCAAAATTTTAATTTAAAAACCCCAAAATGCAACCAATTTTTACGAAACATCAAGTGAAGTACCTGACATCCAGCTGTTGCGTCACTTGCCGGCTCGTCTCACGGTACATGCACTTGATATGGAATGCTTTGTCAACCTTGGCAACAAGAATAACGAAGATTTCACACGATGCAATTTACTGTCAAATAAATGAAGCTTATGCACTGCCAAAGAACTAAAAAAAGTGTGCGACTAAAATTCCAATAATGCAACCATCAAGGCAACCAATCATGTGAGCTCAAAACAACATTTGCGTTACTGTAAAAACAGAACGCGACTTCAACAGTAAAGCAATTCAAATCGTTCCTGATTCTGACAACGTTGTCGGAATAATGCTTGTCCACTTTTCGCCGAGTACAATGTATGATCTTTTATTTTGATCCAGAGACTCAACAACGCGCGCATACATACAGTAAACAGTTTCATGCACGACGCGGGAATTCAAAATTGTCAAAGAGATCCTACTCCCTAAATAGGGGTTGAGCACTTAGGCAATTTTGAATTGCCACATAAAGATTGAAATTACTTTTCTTTCCACGTCTCTGCAGACGCATTCAGTTGCAAAACCTACAAAAAAACTGATAATACAATGTACCTTGGTAATGAACAGCGGATGAAAGCTGACAATGACGACCGCACTGAACTGCATGCCCTCCGGTCGCAGCATCCGCTGTCTGTCCATGTCGCAAGCGCCGTGGCGTAGCACGATGCCGCCCGTTGGTCGCTCACTGTCGAACGCATTCGAATAGTCCACCCGGCAGTTCGGATCCGCGAAATGACCCTTGACGAACACTTTGCCTGCAGAAAACCATTCCCACAATTGCAAGTTTTATGTTTCCGTTTAATGCTGTTTAGTAAGCATTCTCCACGTGTTTTACGCTCATTCATGTGAGAATTTTTTGTTATGCCATTTTGTTAGGCTTTATAACAAACGCTCTGTTAGTAGTGGATGATTGATTGTTCTATGCAATTCCTTTGCAATAAATTCATGCTCTTTCATGTTTTCTTACAAATGCGGCCTGTCTAATCGTGTTTACTGCGCTTGAAAGTTTTACGTCCCTTAAAAATGAAGCTACATACAGACCTCGAAATGGTTTCTCAGTTCGAAATTGCATCTCGACCGTGTCAGCAGCGCACTCAACCTCGGGTTCCTCCACGATTCCGTTGTCGATCTCGACTGACTCCACAACAGCAAGCGTCTGCATATAAAAGGTTTTCATAAACTTGGCAATTTTTAAAGTTTAAGAATCGGACAGGCCCCTCATTTTTATGTACAATGTATACACTGTAAATTTTATTTTATATGCTGTATATACGGAATGGGCGAGTAAACATGGCAGCTTTTTTTCAGGGTGCAAGGAGCGCGCGAAATTTGAATAAAAAAGACGTTCAGAAACCCAATTGTCTGTCAAATTGACGTGCTTTCTAAACTATTGATTCTTAATGCTATCTTGTTCATTCTTTCTCCCTTGCACACATGATTGGGATTCATGAAAAAGACAACTTGTAGTCTGCGTCTGATCCCACCTTGATGGAGAATGCAAGCACTGCCTTATTTATTCGGCCATACTGTACTGCAATACAGATTTTTTTTTGCAAATGCAGCCGATTACATTTTCAACCTTGACCAGTTGTAATGTATTCACCGGAAGGCAAATGATTTGTCTAATGTTCACTTATCAATTCTTTTCGCTTCTTTAAGACGTTCAAATAAAACAAAAAAAACACAAACACAGACACCACTGATTTTAGAAAAAAATTAAAAGTAAAAAACAGGATATGATATTGGTACAAGTTGCCAACAATCATACCTTCATATAATATTATTCAAATTCAGCCAAAACACACATTTTACAAACATTACACCGCATTTCCGATGAGCACCAGAGACACAATTTTTTTTAAATCCCGATTTCCTTCACCTGAAGGAAGTTGCCCGCAGACATAATGCCAATTATATGCAAAAATTAGATCACATTACTTGAGGTCAATTGCCTTACTATCAGCGACAAGACAAAGGTCATTGTGACACATAAAAAATACGGAAAATTTACCAAAATATGTTATTGATCTTGAATGTACGGTGATTCAAAAATAAAACCAAAAAATGTGCAAGAATTGTTGAATAAAAATAAGAAACTTACCAAGACGGTGATTGCCCAAGCAAAGCAGGTTCTGGTGTTTTTGACTAGTGCGAATCTCATGCTGTTGTGGTCGGACAATCTAAAATTTTAAAAAATGTTGCTGTTTTTTTTAATTTTTAAGAACTTTAATCCATGAAACATTCAAACAAACGAACCTTTTTACGTAACCGAAGCCATGAATAGAATCAGTTAATTCTTTAATTTAGAACATAATTCCATGTTTTCTAGTTTTGTGGTTTTTTATCATTTTTCGCAGTAGATTGAATCGATTTTAGCAAAATGAAATAGAATGAACCGGGTAAAAGCACGAAACTGAAAATGCTGATATCAGGAATGGAATTGCCAGCCGTTTACAATGCAAAGAAAACACCACAGGTAAGATATCGAGTCCAACGTTGAGCACGGAGAAAACTGAAATTAAAATAGCAAAAAATCCCCGATCTCCAAAGACGGAAAAGCGGGAAAACATATTTTCTTAGCTAGTTTTTAACTGGATACAATCAAATTATGAAAACGTCAACTGCAAAAGTTTTAGTTGAATGTAAAAATATAATGAAACGACAAACGAGAGCGAAATAAGACAAGAAATCAAGGATAAAGACTTACACAACAAAGACGCGGGCGCGTGTGAAACGGTCATTTTTTTCGAATGGGAGGCGAGCACATTTTAGGGTACAGAGGCTAAGACGTATTGTCATAACAGCGTTGATTGGTTGCAATCCAATAAGTCCCACACACGGTTAGTTTTGCTTTGTTTTGTCAGCAATTTTGCAGGGTGAAAATACAGAAAATATTGTGAAAATCAAACTTCTCTGTTCAAATCAAGATGATTGAATGGTTCTTTTGCATGTGTTCACACAGAAGATGAATTCCAAGTGAACTAAAACAATGAAAGAACGGAGAGTAGAAACGAGATGCCTCAAGGAATTTAGCGTTTCGAAACAAATCAGTGGTGAGGTTTTGTCAAGGTTGAAACTGCAAATCATGACATTACAACAGCATGTTTAACACGCAAAAATGAGTTTTTCTTTTTGGTTTTCTTTCGTTTTTTTCAGGTGCAAAAGAGCAGAAAAAATGGCAGGAGAGATCGAAGGCGATAATTCCAGTTCAAACCTCTGTACTGCGAAAGTCAAGTGGTCAACTGTAAGTGCAGCGCATTCGCCTGCGGCGTTTTTTTTTGTTTCATTCACCTGCGCATTCACCTGTATTTCAGTATTGGGTGAAAAGCAATATTTCGTTAACACGTCTCCGGCTTCGGCACGTCTGTCAGTCCAAAACATTGCAGGAAACACATGCAAATGTGTGAATTCACTCAGCCGAAAAGCGAATTTCTGCAGAAGAAACGCTAGAGAAAGACATTTAATGTTCGCAACATGCTGATTGGTTGCGTGTTCGAACTGGGCGCGTTCATTGGTCGTGTCAAAAATGATCCAACAAACCGGCATAAGCGGGGTTGTTGAACTGAATGGAATGGGGCTGTCAGCTGCTGAAAAAGGCGGTTCACCAGCAGGCATCAGCGGTCTGTTTTCTGTTTCGGTTCGTTGGTTCAGAATTCAAGTTTTATTCGCCATATGTAATTCAGCAAAACAAAAACAACAAAAAAGCTGTTTGTACATTAGAAGAACAAACCGAACAAAAAGGATTGGAATAAAAGAAATAGGAGGGTGAAAAAGGCAAAAAATATTGTGCTTGGGCTTTCCAGAAACTCTCATTTGTGTTCATGGCGTTCTGTACGCTTCTCTGGCTAGCCCTGGCTAAAAACATCGCCTAAAATCCCAACAACAACAACAAGCTAATTTTCAAAACAAACATTAAAAACGCCTGGGTAAACGTGGCCTTGTGGTAAATCGTTTTTTTCAAGAGACACCACATGTTGCCCTCTTTTGACCGAAAACAAAACATATAACTGCAGAACAACAATGAAACAGATTTTCTGGATGGTGGGTAATTAAATTTTGAACCGCACACACAACACAGTAGTTTATTCACCGTGAAAACACAGAACGCTAAACACAAAACGTTTTGGCCGCTCTAAAAACCGACACATTTTTTTGGGGGAAACATGAGCATGCGGAATGCGGGGTTTTGGTTCTTTGAAATCCTCTATTTCCGGTGCTTTTTGTTTTTTGATCCATAGTTGAACACTCCTCCGCGGGACAACACTGCTGACTTTTGAATGGAGTGCGCTGACTGGTCAATACAGTGTGATGGGGCCAATAAGCAGTTTTAATTTGATCAGTATTTGAAAACAGGAGGTTTTTTTTGTGTGTCATTGACACACTTTTTGGAAAGCATGTGCGGCGGTTCTTTTTTGAATGCGGTTTTTTTTAGAAACGGAAACAAATCTTAAATAAATCATTTTGTGACCTGCGACTTTCAAATTAGTCGCTCAAGCAAACGTGAACGCCAGTTTGAATTTGCTCTCCCATAAAATTAGAGACGCGGGTCGCTTGAAACGATAAATCAAATGCAGATGAGAACGTGCCAAGGACGATGGTTTTTCAATCAAAACATTTATATTACGCAAATGCGTTTTCTTTTCAAAAAGCCGATTTTAACACCTGACAATTTTAATTGAAAAACAAGAATGATTTTAGGGCAAAATTTTTACCGCGTGCAGCCTTGAACAAAAACCACGTTATGAAAGTGAGAAGTTTATGACGCAATATTGCTTGCTTGTAGGTGCCAGATTGATAGATCGATAAATTCGAAGCAAGGATTTTTATCTGCCTCCAAAAAAATTTCATGCTTTTTACCTGTATCTTTCACCCAGTGCGTGACAGCGAACGTCAGGTTGTATTAAAAGCAATTCAAAACATTTCAATTCACGCTCCACATGGCGAGAAGTTTGAAACTCTAACGAAATTCGCGACACATAACAATGCAAAATAGCAGATCTCCAAACACATGCAATACATCCTGTGGTTCAGCAGCTCAATGCGATCAAAACACGTTGATTAGTTGCATCATGCGCGGTTGCAATAAATGAGCGCACTTGAAATTCAAATTTAGCAAACCTGAAATGCAGGAGCCAAATAATTCAACAAATTATTTTGAGAACTTTTTCGACATTTGAAAGACATATATACCTGTATTACCGAAAAGCAATACCCACAAAATGTTCGTTTGCATAACTTCAACTGCAATGGATTTTGAGAATTTTTGCGCAACTTTCTATTTACTAAAAGCCACAACGAAAATAAAAAAAAAAGATTTTCTGGCAATTGCCTGAAAATGACCCAACGACAATGTGGAAATGACAAAAACAAATTCAAACAAAACGAAATTCTCACATTTCTTGCGCGAGAGTTTTTTTTGCAAGAGAGGATTTTGCACGGGAAGGAATTTTTATGTGACTGCTAAAGGGCATCAACACTGAATTCAGGTATGCGAAAATAATGAAAAATTGAAAGTCACTGAACCTGCAAATCGACAACATGATATTGTTGTTGTTGTTGTTGTTGTTGTTGTTGTAGTCTTGTTGTTGTTGTTTTGTTGTTGTTGCACAACATCGCCTTTGAGGTGTTTCAATTGAAATGTGCAGAGGTTGTGGACAAAGCAGCTCCGGCGATATATGTACATGTGCTCCTAATTCAACCACTCAAATTTTGGCACGCTTATTGGCCACAATTCACTGGCTCGACCAATCAGATCAGTGCTCTAAACAAACAACCCCACCGATATAGCACACACGAGGAACACAGGTGTGAAAAAAATTGCAATCAAATCGTAATTTTTCACATCAGTTCGTAAAAAAGCGTTTACATACCGACAAAGCTGAAAGTGCACATATTTTATCAAATTGTATCGATTTACATATTCGCAATGTAAAATGCTTATTTTGACATACAGAAGTTGAATAGAAACAGGGTAGCGCACTTGGCTGAACTGTACACCGTGGCGGTTCGTACCGGTGTGACTCAGCCAATCAGCGTGCTGGAGTTTGAAAAGTTTCAATTAATGCCATCGAATTTGATAGCAAGTCAAACATGCTACTGGGGTGAAAAACGTCATTACGGTGGCAGAACCGAACTTGATGAATTAAATGGTTTTGAATACAATGCAAGTACACAAATATATAAAAATACCCAAAGACAAAAAGAAAACTTGAGGCAAAGCAGCGAAGTTTTGTTTGTTTATGAAAAGTTTACGTGCGCGTTACATATGCCTTGTCGCATATCATACGAAAAAATCAATTATGCGCAAAGCCTGTGTAAACCAGAAAGCAAAGTTTTTCGCAACTATAGACACTCAATGGAAAGCAGTCAAGCATGAAAAAGGGTTGTTTCACTCAATGGTAAAGAACCTGTTTTCGATTTTGGCGTCTGCACTTGGCTTTTAGTTTTGGTTATGTCATGAAAATGTATCATGATATCACGAATTGTTTTTAAGGGTCGTACGTGCCATGGATTGCACATGTTGTATGTAACATGTACACTTGATTTACACATCTACAGGGTGGTCCATATAAGTTGTGATACCAATTTTGAAGTGCTGTAGCTCACTAACCATTTGGCCAGTTTTGTTAAAATGTTAACAAGTTTCAGGTAGCACAGTTTAAATAAACTTCCACTAATATTCAGCCAGAGCTATTAAACGGCTAAGTCTTAAAGAGCTAAAACTGAAAACTACAAGTTTTGCATATTTATGATAGTTTTGATTAAAATTGCAGCAATTCTAAGTTTATGTTTTTTACACAAATGGTTAAAATTTTAATCAAAACACTTAAACGGTTGACAAGTTAAATGGTTCAGAGATTGTATCGACCACTTATGGACCACCCTGTATTTCTGTTTTTCAGCTTTTTTGTTCGCAAGAGTAAAAGTTGAAAAAATTGGTTCTTTAATATTATTCGTGCATGATGGTGAGCGAATGATTAACAGAATAACCATTTAGTTTGTGACTACAGTGTGTCTGATTGACTGCTGTGTTTCTGTATGCTGATTGGTTGTTTTTATTAAAAACAACTCGACTTCTGTGATTTGACTGTACAACTTAAGAAATGAAAGTCTGAAAAGCCCCTCTCACCTTTTCTGAGGGTCAGTCAGTTCAATTCGGTTCCAGTTTAGCTCCACGCAGCACTCAACCAGAATCGTTTTCGGTTCAGAAGCTTTTCCTCGCCCGACCAGATGTAACTATGCAGATGTCTTTCTTCTTTTTTCTTTTTTTTATTATTTGTATGTTTATTTATTTAAGCGTAAAATATGTTTTACTTTTTTTATTTGAATGTTAGATGCAATGTAAATACACTGAAAGAAAACAGTGATTCGCAAGTACATGTCGTGCGATATAACGCTTTCACGTTTTTCTCGCATTTATTTCTTTTATAAGAATCACTTGAAACGTTATGCTTATCTGATTTCATGGTACAATTCCGTGAAAAAAGTATAAAAAACACAAACAAACTTGTTTTTTGTTATTTAAAAAACCAAAATAAAAAGTAATAAAACGATGATCTTACAAAGAAACGTAGTTGGCTTTGACGCGATACTAAATGGGCAAAAAACCAACAATTAAAATACTACGGTATAAAATAAATGTTCACAAATACAAAACTGAATTGCTTTGTCAAGGACATTGGTAGGTATGAGGGAAATCGTAAAACTACCGAGTAGGCAAACATTATTTAAAGCATGTTTACTGGAGTTTATAGCCAAACAAAAACTAATTTCTGGTTAACCCCGAAATAAAACTGTAAATCATTTAAATTTATTGCTTCAATATCAAAAAGGTGTGTGGCGCAATTTTGAATGGTTTTCAAGAATTTCAAAATGAAATCATTTTAAAATAATTCGAAACTTGGGACTTCCTTTGATTGATTGGAACTCGTGTAATATTGAAAAGTGACATGTAAAACACCTAAACTTCAAGGACGTCTCTCATCATAAATCTTTTTGCGGATGAGCGACAAAACAAAATCTTTTTTGCTAAAAAAACAACAACGAATCAACTGCACGCTACAAAAAGATAACCAAGAGCGATCTTAAAGTTCAAAGATTTGTTAACGCCTGGTCAAACTAATCAGCCACTGAACGGCCTTAGGGTCTTAATTTGACATCAAAGCAAGACAAAGTTGTTACAAAATATGAATCCTGGAGCTGGAACTGATTAAAAGTATAAATCCTGATAATAGAAAAAAACGCGCATTGTTCAAAAGAAAACGAATGATACGTATAATTGTACACACTGTACATACTTTATGCGTGCATGTATTTATGTACATGTGCAAGCATGACAAATTTTAATATTAAGGAAGTCATCGTATAGAAAAGTGCTTAACGATATCCATTTTCTGTTCCTGTTTTGAGCGATGATTGCACTTTTTCTTGAACGCCACGGTGTAAGGGGGCAAAACCCTCACTTTCATAAAGCAATAGGTATAAAGATTTTGCTTTTAGTAATCTAGATTTAAACATCTTTCCAATATCTCCAAATGCTATTGGATGTACTTTAAAGTCAGCGGAAGTTATGAAAATACGTTGAAACATGCTTTTTTCTGAGCATTGACTGATCTGTCGTTGTGTTTTTCAGTCGAATGTAGGTGAGTTTTTGGTTGCGAATAAAGAGTGAAACCATTTTTTTCACGATTCTTCATAAAATGACCTTGAGACATATCGTGTTCATGTATCACCCAATATGTTAAACATACATATGTACATTCATGAAAACCTTAATCAGCATGAAATAGTTATTATAATTTTTATCGCCTCGTGTTTGGCCGTGGGCTTTCGCTTTTCGGGAATGGTGGCAATAAAAGGTGATCTTAAAAATAAAACTTATGAGATATATTGTATTTTCACCTCAAGTGTTAAAATGCAAGAATGCACGTGTCAAATGAGCGGAAACCGATTACTTCCCGTTCTTGTTATGAAGCTATACATGTATTGCGTGTTTTGAGATAACTTATTGTTGTGTTATTGTGAATGTAGTTAATATTATTATGGTTTTGTTTTCATCAGAATTTATGTTAGAGATTGTTGTCGTTGTTGTTATAGAACCAGAAAAATTGTTGTATATTATACAGGGTGGGCCAAAAAAGGTTCCATAGTCAAACTGCTGTCACTGGCTGGTATTTCAATATTATGAGCTGAAATTTTCAGCATTGATAAAACATGTGATGCCATTTTTCTGACAAAATTTTTATCCAGTTTGGTCAAGTAGATTCAGTTTTACAGCACAATGTTTAAAAATTCCCAAATTTTCAAAAAAAACGGATTTTTAACCAAGAATTTAACAACGAATCATTGCTCATAGACATCCAAATCATCATCAAGGTTTGTCGTCCGGCAGCGGCTGGATGGAATTTTACGCGAAACTGGCGAGTCACTGCAGAAAAACTTTCAGATTGCTCCCGCCAGATAGCACACCAGACCCGTTGTTCTGCTGTCCACTTAACCATGACGAAACTGCAGAAAACTGAAACCGAAACACTGTTTTTATTCAAACCGCAGAAAAACTTTTCAAAAGAAACAAATTAACAGACAGAGCAACACAGAAAACAAAAAATCAACTTAACAATTCTTTCTGTCGCAGTCGCATGGCTGCTGACTCGAGTCCGTTGTGAAACATCAGAATTTCGCTCGAGGTGCTCAAATGCAATTCAAGTGTGAGACCTCTCCACTCTGAGCGCATGATTTGAACTATCGCGGGTATCCAAAAAGACCAATTTGTCACTTTCGCAACAGTTTCAAAATTGAATCACGCATCTTGATACTAATTTTTTCTTGCACTCATTTTAGTCAATTTGTTAATTTTTCGAGTTTTTTTTAGAAAATCTGCCACAGTGAGCGCTAGGAATTATATATCGGAAAAAAAATTTTGTCAGTAAAATGGCAACGCATGTTTTATCAGTGCTGAAAATTTCAGCTCATAATATTAAAACACCAGCCAGTGACAGCAGTTTGAAAATGGAACCTTTTTTTGGCCCACCCTGTACAAAGAATTTTTTAACCATCGCAAAAAAGCACTGTGGTCGGTCACGACAACGAAGATGGCTTTCGTCGGTTTTTTTATTTTAAAAATTTTAAGGATTGTGTGTGACCGATTGGTGTTGATCAGTTACATCTGAGGATTTCACCATTATCCAGCGATGATATTGAACATGTGTTCATGCTCACGGACACAATCGTCTGACAACTGAAGCAGAAGATATTTTTGCAAAAAAAACATCCCAGCTCTATCTGTTTTGCATCTGCTTCCATTGTTTGAATTGCAATTACAAATTACGATATACGAACAGTGAATATTTTTTGCTTGGCTGAATTTTGCTAGACATGGTTTTCGGACGGACGAAAAATTTCCACTTTGGTGGATTTTGAACCAAAATTTTTTTAAAGACGCGCGGCACACCACAACAACAACACACACACACCATTTATCACAATCACAATTTTCACAAGTTTTATGATATGTCGTTTTGGTCTGGTTGGAACCGGTGTTGGTGTTTTCGATTTGGAACAGCTGTGTGCGAAAATTGCGACGGACTCTCGGTGACCTGAAATCAGAAAAAAGTGAGACTGACGAAACGGAACGGCAGAATTTAACGTCAGCCAGAAATATGGCGGAAAACACTGTGAAAACGCAACTCTGGTCTGTTTGTTGGTATCGTATGTTTAAAATGATATGAAAACGTTGCTCAAAACTTACTGACTACTGAGAATGTTTTAATCTCTGTCACTAAGATGCATACCCAACACCTGCAGATAAAGCGCATTTCTTTAACAGCATTACAAGCATTTTTGTTTTTCTTTTTTCAAAATAAAGCGCTTTTTTTCATAGCTTTTTTCAAAAAAAAGCAACAGCTTTTTTTCAGAGCATTTTTTCAGCTGCTGCGGTGAAAGCATTTTTGTGGTCAAACGCAGCTTTATTTTGGTAGAAAAGTTGCAACTCGACAGGTGAATGCAAGGATTTTTTTCCAATTTGTGCCTTGTTAGATATTATCATTGGATGCTTGCCAATAATTCAGAAATAACCAGTGTCGCTCTCTGTGAACATCGTTTTGTTGCAGCTCTTTTTCTGTTGTTGCCCTTTCATTGATGATACTCTCAAGTTGCCACATCTTTGTAAAATTGGTTACCAGTAACTTTCTTTCCTCTGAGCTATTTTTTAGATACTTCATGTAGTTTTATGACCTTAGGACAAATCTGACATAACCGAGTGCATTGGGTCTTATTTTTGGCTTTTGGTGGCCAGCAATTGCCAGCAAAGTTAGTGTGCAGCAAACCTTGGCAGACGACGGTCAAATGCATGCAGAGAGAGGGTCAAATTTTGACTAAGTGTGGTATTTACAAAACAACGCAACACCGTGTATACCGGGTGCACCAGCACTATAAAAATGCTGCAAAAAAGCGCCAAAAAAATTCCCAAAAAAAGCTTCAGCTTTTTTTTTGATTTTATTGCTAAAGTAATGCTACCTACAAAAATGCTACTTTCTACCAAAATAAAGCTTAGAAAATTGCGCATTTTTGTTGCAGCATTACATTGCTTCTGAGGTGCATTGTTTTGCTTCTCAAAGCATTAGAATTGCCGTTTCTCCGGTGTCAGCTACCTGCGACTTCCACTCAGAAAAAAGTTTTCCGATATAATTTGCGTGCTAAATAGGAAAATTTTCCCATCGTTTCAACAGAGAATGGGAATTTTTTATCATTCTGGACAACATCAACAGAAATTTCTTGGTTGATGCTGTCTCAGCGGTCCAAACTGCGAAAATTATTGCCCACGATTAAAAAAACTCGCAAAGAGTAGTCGAACCAATTCTATTACGAACATTTGCGACAAAACTGATCTTGCCACAGACAGGCTAATTTTTAATATAAAGGGGGCTGTACGAGAACAGCCCGAACAAAGTGACAAAACGTTGACATTCGAACGCTGCGGTGCCGTGCAGCCACATGACCACACAAGCCCATCAAAGTCATGTGTATTTTATCATCGCATTTTGTCACCGTCAGCGGAAACACAGTATGTACGTGCGTACGAGTGTGTACGAGATCGCGTCGAAAGCCAATATGGTAACACCAGTAGAAACCATACTTCATTTGCGAACATTTTTGAATCCAGCAGTAAATTCGACTTGACAATTGGAATCCAAAAAGCTTCACTTAAAGATTAGAGAGGTGGACAGTCTGGCAATTTTCGCTTTTGATTCGCTCAGTCCATTATTTCTGAAACGTGCAAGTACATCTTTGACTTTTTGTCGGAAACTTTTTTCTCAAAAATGTCTTCTTTATTCGCTGTTGTCGAAACATTGCGAAGTCGGTGATTACTTATGCTAAAAAAAGACCCCGGTTGAAATTGTTGTGCGACTAAGATATAACTAAACAAAAAACAATCTAGCTTGGTATGTAAATCAGCACATTTTTCACTGCCTCTGTCGAGATATGTACGACAACTTTTCGTGTTCGTTTTATAACCTCAAACTAGCGGCAAAATGAGCACTTTTTATTAATCTGGAGCGTCCGTTAGCTTATTTCAGAGGTTCTCAGCAAAAAAACGGTGATGCTTTTTCTTTCCTTTTGACAAAATATTTGTTTGCTTGTCTGTGTACAAACGTGTCAAACAGTGTGTCAAAACAAACGTCGAAGCCAGTCATAAACTGCGTATGGTCAACAGGTTTTATCCTGCTTTGGGTCTCGACCGACCAGATTTTCCGCCGCAATTTCCGTGCGATTGTCGCTCTTGGAACGGGAAAGTGCGTCCAAAAGGAAATTGGAGCCACAGAAAAACCGGTCCCTCCAACTGACAATCACGATTTTGTGCAAACAGGGTGATTCAAAAAAACTACACGATAAGAATTGGCTGTAGCTCGCCAACGGGTGAATGGCTTGGGCTGAAATTTTAACCCAAACATCACACATACAGTGTGTAGCTTTGTATTTTTTGCGTTAAAATTTCATGGCAATCCGTCATTTGTAGCTTACGAAATTGCAAAAACGCAGAGAACACCTAGTGCTCAGTGGTACAATCCATGTTTCAATGCAGCAAAACCAGGAAAAAATCGGTGGCTTCGCTGCTGCAACAAACAAAACAGTGATTCAAGAGAAAATTGTGCCAGGAAAAACATAAAAAACGATTCCTGCATTGTTCTTTTTGAAAGTAATGGAACAACAATTCACAGCCAAACCTATTGAGTGCTACGTGCGCTGAAACTGTGTACTACTGTATTTGGCGCGAAATTTGAATTTTTTTCGCGTTTTCACTGTTTTGATTGGCATTCATCATTATAAGGCAGACTAATTTTAACACATATCTAGATAAAATAAAAAGCTACAATTGTATGTATGTGTGATGTTTGGCTGAAATTTCAGCACAAACCATCCTGTCGTTGGCGAGTTAGAGCCGATACTTATTGTGTAGTTTTTTGGATCACCCTGTACACTGTGGTTAACCTAATAACAGCTTGGACAACACACGGTGGTCCTCTTTCTCACAAACAACCCACTGAGTTTTTTTTGTATTTTTCCATTTCCCAACACAAAGATCGAACTTCAAAGTTTAAAAATGGTTAAAATTAAACGTCAGTTTTAAAATCTGTTTTTGAAGACTGACTGAATTGAAAAAAGGAAAAAAAACAAAATTGCAACGCGATGGAACGATCGTCTGTCTGTCGTCTGTGCGTTTTCCTCAGTGTTGCAACGATGACGACGCTGATTGGTGCAACCGAGGAAGCGTCCAACCAATCAGCGGGCAGTTTGCGAAACAGCACCAACGAAGAATCCGTGGTCGAGCTGGCCGTCGTCATTGAGCACATCAATAACCCGGACATTGAATCAAATGTGAGCGTTCATTGGTAGATACAACTGTAGATCCGGGCGCTGATTGGCTGTCTGATGACTCTGATGCGGCTGATAAGCGCGCTCCAATATAGAACATAATGGTCAGCTGTTACCAACAAGCCAACACTCTTTTGCTGTGTACATTTCTTCACAACAATTTGTTCATTCTTGTTTTCCAGCCAGTTCATCAATAAAAACGAAAGTGAAAATAATTTTCCTTGATTCACGCATAACCAACTACAAAACGAGCAATAAAAATGTGTCTCACTCAACCGGTTGCAGGTGTTGACAATGGTGATGCTGGCGTTGATGTTCTTCGACACAAACGAGACTACCGCCGTTGAGTATCACTCCCTGAATCAGGCGCAACGTCAGGCGCTGCAGCTGGACGTGCCGCGTCTGTTCATGGTCAATGACAAATCGGAGAATCGTTTGGCGGACGCCGCACAACTGGAGGGTAACCGGATTCTTGTTTACAAGCGCATCGAACGAGACAATGCATGGAAGGGAATCATGGCACTAAGGTATGGTCTTTTATTTTGGTTCCGAGGACTCAATGAGAGTCGGAAATTGGATAGGTGAGAACCCGCTCTTGGTACTGTATGTGAAAGTCGGGTGTCGCATCTTGGATATACTGTACAATGTACAATGTATCTGATACTTTGATGTCTACAGATTTTCTGAATAGATAGTAGGGATAAACAAAGAGACGGCTCTTGGATGCAAGCGGTTGGAATTCTGACCATGAATAAAAAAATGTAATGTTTCAGATTAACGTACAAGATCGACTGCCACTTTGATCTGACGCTGTATCCGTTTGACCGCCACAAATGTCGTCTGTTTTTTCAAAGCGGTTTGTGCTTCTTTTCATCAACATCAGCCAACACAGAACACATTGTACAAATGCAGAAAAGCGCAAATCTCTGTGAACAGCATCACACCACCAGCAAATCGGTCATTCTTTTTAAAGTTTTTTAAATAAAAACAGATACAAACTGCAGGTAACTTTTTCAGGTTTTAACAACGAACCACGCCATTTGAAGTGGTTGTCACACAGAACGATAACCGTGCAGAGCAACCACACTCCGTCCGAATTTTCAATCACTGAAATTATGGCCGATGAATGCACGGTGGACGTCAGCAACAGTGAGCTTTTGCTGTTTTTTTTTCAAGTCAAACTCATCATCAAATCTAAAATCACGCGCGCACACACCACACGCTAAAAACGGTGTTTGAACAGACGTTCGGTGGCCCGCGCGCAGTTCCCCGAGCGGCAACACCACCACACTCGAAGTTTTTTTGACAACTGTATTTCCGGTACACGACACACACACACGGACAACACAATTTTTAGCGTGTCTGATCATCGTTGATTGGCTGATTCTAGCGAACAAACCTGTAACTGACTGACAAAAAGCAGCGCTGCTCGTTGTGGTGCGCAGAGAATTGCGCCGTCATTCGACTGACCCTGCAACGCCGTCAGATGTACTACTACATGACCGCCTATCTGCCGTCCGTGTGCGTCGTCTCGATGTCGTGGGTGTCCTTCTGGCTTGATCACCGCGACAACCAAGTGCGAGTGGCGCTCGGGCTGACGCCGGTGTTGACGCTGATGACGCTGGTTGGTTTGTGAGACTGCTTGGTCCTGGTCCATAGAATTCCGACAATCGACAGCGGCAGAGACCAGAATTGGGTCCATTGCATTGGATGCACGCTGAGAAGGGTTTCTGGAATACATAGGTGTCCGGGTGTCCCGTCCGCCTGCGGTTGCCCTGCGCGGTGTCCGTGTCCCGGAAATGGTGGCACCCCAAAAACGCCGACGGTGGCGTTGCCACTTTTATTTTCGGGACGTCACGCGGGACACCAACGCAGACAGGACACCGGCGGAATCCTTTCAGACACCATTATGGTCTATCAACGTCCGTCCGTGCCTTCGTGAATATCAACGGTCACTGAAAACACGTTTTATCGCAGCGCTTTGCAGTCAGTGCGTTACAAACATTGCGTAACGGTTCCGTCGGTTTTGCTTTGGCTGTGGCAGGGCAGCCAAAGTCAGAAAGACTGAAAGCGCTTCACCATTCTGACGGCAGGTTCCATGTAATCTACTTTTGCTCACAGTCGTATAGCACCGTCACCCTGGTGGTAGCGCGTTGAGACTTTTTTTTGTCTGTTCGTTTTGGGGGATCGAACCCCCGCCGAGGGATGTAGACACTCAATGACGATGGGCGCCCTACTCGACGGCGTTCTGTACGCTTTTCTGGGTTAGCCCAGGCTAGAAACATTGCCTAAAACCCCCAACCAACAGTTCTCTTGTATCCGGTGTCCAGCCCTCGCGGTGTCCGTCCGCAGCGCACAAAGCAAAAACTGACGTATAACATCGTTTTTACGAATATATGCGTGGCCACAAGCCAACCCAAGCTCTTCTATCCACTTCTTCCCTCGGTTTGAGAAAAAACGGTGATCTTCAATTTCAGGCGCTCACGCAAACGCTGAAAGTGGCGTACGTGACGGCGCTGAACGTCTGGCACGCCACCTCCGTCGTGTTCGCCGCGCTGACGCTGTTTCAGTTTCTGATTGTTCGCGAAATCGCAACACGCGGCGAGCGAATGAAACACAATGATAATAATAGGTCGGAAATACATAATGGGGCACACTCCATTCTACGATCATGCAGTGATTCT
Source organism: Theristus sp. LFF4_11 (assembly GCA_030248135.1). Lineage (NCBI taxonomy): Eukaryota > Metazoa > Nematoda > Chromadorea > Monhysterida > Xyalidae > Theristus > Theristus sp. LFF4_11. Next base: position 120,379 of record JASANC010003385.1, on the reverse strand, counting down.
GTGGTCGAACGTGTTGAAAACTGTTTACATGTGCTATAGAAATACCGTAAAGTCTTGCATATAAGGTTCCTCCCAGTTATAAGACCCCACCCAAAAGTGGGCGGAATGTCACACGGCGGGAAAGCAAAAAAAATAAAAATTTTGACTTGGTCAAAATCCCACTCCGTTTATAAGGCCCGGAATTCTTAATGTTCGCTTTATAAGACCTCCTTCCACTTATAAGGTTGTCACACAAAATTCCACTTTTTTCAGAAATTTTTGATTTTCAATTTTATATAAGGAGACCTTATATGCAAGACTTTACGGTAGCTGTCTCTTGGAACAGACGACCCAAAGAAGCTTTCGGCCGGCGTGTTCCACTGAGAATGGAATTGTTATTGTGGTTTATTATTGTGGCCAATTGGCTGCATGTTGAACGTATATAACATTTTTTTACTGTTTTCAGATCATCGCTTCGGAGGAGTCCTTCCAAGTGTTCGTCGACGCGCACGCAAGCCCCATCGGAAGAGGCGGAGAACGACAAGCTTGAACTGCCGCCTCAGGCGCAATCGCCATCAAACATTCCCGGTCATCATCATCGCTGCTGCGGCGTGGTGACGAACGGTGTCGCGAGTTCGTTTCGTTGCACCGCGTTCCTGGCGACCGGGCAGCCCGTTTCGATCATCGACGACCGTCTGGAAGAGGCACAGCAACAACGCCACCGCGACTGGTGCGCCCTGCGGCAGCGACGCCTGGCACGCAACATCGATCGCTATTCGCGGGTGATCTTTCCGCTGGCGTTCGCTGCGTTCACGGCGCTGTACGTGCTCGCGATTGCCACCGACTTTGGCATCTACACGAAGGAACTCAGTGATCAAGAGTATTTCAGCGCGTTATACGGCGGATGGTGAACGGGTCTTCCTGCGATACGGCGCTTGTTTTTTTATTACTATCTTTCAAAACAGTATTGAGTCCGAGTGTTGATTCCGCTTTATGATCAAAGCCCAATGTGTATGTTGTCCCAGATGCATACCCTTGCATGGCGAAAAACAAATTCAGAAACATAACACGCTGAATAAAAATTTCCGTGTCCTTTAGTTGCTTTCAATGTCACTTGTCACGTCCCGGTCTCAAAACGTTTTTATAAATTTAAAAACTTTTCCATCCAGCTAAACAAAGGCGTCCGAATAGGCGGTGTATCATCAGTGTCCTGCCCGCCTGGGTGTACCGGGAGGTATCCGTGTTTCAGAAATAATTGTGTCCCAAAATGCCGAATGTTCTGTTTGCTTTTATTGCCAGAACAGTGAGGCGGACAGGACATCGGACACATGTTCGGACACCTTTGTTAGCACGTGCAAAAAAATTTGTTTCATAAAATATGATTTTTTTAAAATGCTTTTCGGGGCAAGAAACAGAACAGGGCATGAAACGGGACTTAGAGAAGAAACATTAAACCTGAAAAGCTACATTATACTTTTTGGTCAGAACGCCAGCGCTCTGAGCGCCAGGACAGGTTGATTTACGAATGCGGTTGGTTCTTTTTTGGATAGTTGTAAAACAGTGTTGATTGAATGAATCAGTTGTTTTGATTGAATAAAGGAATATTTTGCAATTGCAATTCTTTGCACTGACCAAACAAAACAAGCGCACGCAGAGTGGCAAAAAAATAGCCGGAAAAACGGGCGTTGCCGTAAAACCAAAGAACAATTTTCGAAACCAGTTTTTCGTACTTTTCTGATGTTATCATGTTATCAACTTTCAAACGACCAGTTCGAGCATTTGTCTTCAGTTTTCCGACCGATAACCGAAAACAGAATCACCCAAGAACAAAAAAAACTAAATCTTCAATACCGGGGTGAGAAGAAAAACAAAAAAACGAAACAACAACAACAACAACAATGTCCGCTCGAACCCCACTGGTTCCCCTGTGGCTCGTCGTCAGCCTGCTGCTGCTGATTGGCGAGCCCGATGCGGCCTTCCGGATCAGCCTGCGTAATTCGCGTGACCGACTGGTGACCGTGAAAGACACACAGTCGGAGACGGGCGATGCCGGTGGCGACAACAAACCGGACATTCAGTATGGCGTCAAAGAGTTTGCGAGCATTTTCTTGTGCATCAATCCGAGCGACCTGGCGTTGGCGGCGAACATGGCGACCAGATACGGCAGCTACTGCGGACCGGGCAGCAATGGCAACCCGCCGATCGACGCCATCGACGTGTCCGTTGTTGTTGTTTTTTCATTGATGAATCTCATCATGAATTGCCGATTGGTCACGTGGTTTTTTTATGTGGGATAATCGGTGATCGACTGCATACACTGGGTTCCGACCAGTCTTTCAGCCACGTATCCGTTTTGCTGTGATTTTGTGTGTGTGTGTGTGTGTGTGTGTGTCGTGCCTGTGTGTTTGCTTTTCGACTGTGCGAGTGCACAAGTCTGTGAAGAAGGCCTGTTGAAAGCAAGCAACGTGGCTGTGCCTCTGTGCAGCTGCTGCGAAGCGCACGATCGCTGCTGGGGTGACGCGCCGTGCAGCGGCTGGTTGCTGCAGTTTCCGTATTTGGAGGCGTACGACTTCAACTGTAATGCGGCGACGCAGTCAGTGAGCTGTCCGAGCAACAACAGTAGGTCGAATGTTGATTGGCTGCATTGGAATCGCCTCGATATGAGCGTAGCACAGCTGATTGGTTCGGTGGTTTAGTGGCAAACACACAACCGTTTCCAAAGTGTTGTGAATTACACTCGTACACCTGTGTATGTCACTCACAAACTTGAGAAACAATATGGTACATTTGACGGATTTGTATTTCCATGCATTTGTAGCCAGGATACTCACAATATTGACAATTTAGATACAATGTACGTACATACGTATACATGTAGCATCTTTGAAACGTTTTTCGGAAACTTCAATTTTGTTTGTTTTGCACGTCAGATCGGTGTGAAGCAGCGCTGTGCGACTGCGACGTTGTGTTCTCAGAATGCATCAAGAAGAATAAATGGAACGTGCCGTGGTACAAGGAGAAGTACGGTCGGCGTCGTTGACCAGGGTTCATGTGTGATGTGCTTTTTTTTAAAAAGGTTCATGTGATTTAAAAATAAGGCCATGTCGAACTGAACATTATGCAGAAAATGGCAGTGTATGCATTGGTTGTGTCCGCATATACAGTGGCGGTCAAAAGTGTTGGAACGCTGCGCGCGTGTGTGCTGTGCATTCCGCGCGTGTTGTATGAGCCGTACAAACTCTATAATAAGAATTTTTGGGCAACGTTGGGTTCACGGGACACTTTTCGACCCAACTTTGCCCATAAATTCTTATGATAGCGTTTGTACGGTTGATGCAACACGCGCGCAGCGTTCCAACACGTTTAGCCGCCACTGTAGAGGCGTTTTTGTTGCATTCTGCGTCACTCTGTAGCTCCTCAAGTAGCTGCACATGCACGTTTCAATTGATTTATCGCTCTTTTGAAAGGGATTTTGTGATAACTTTTCCTTGACTTGGTGATTTCGCTCTGCACGCACCCAGTGTTATTTTCATCATTATAACTTGATAATTCACTAAATAAAGTACAGTATGGCCGAATAAATAAGGCAGCCCGTCAAGGCGGGATCAGTCGCAGACTAGGAGTTGTCTTTTTCAAAAATGCCAACATAACTCCTAATCATGTGTTCAAGGGAGCAAGAATGAACATAATAGCACGAAGAATCCAATAGTCTGAAAAAACGCGTCAAATTTGGTACACAATTCAGTTTCTGAACGTCGTTTTTCTTTCATTCAAATTTCGCGCGCTCCTTACACCCTGAAAAAAGCTGCCATGTTTACTTGACCATTCCGTACGCATTGTAAATTTTAAGGAGTTGCTAAAACGGAATGGCCGATTAAACATGGCATTATAAGTGTGCATATCCTTGTGTTACAAGTTCCTTGTGTGCAAGGAACAGAAAACGAACAGGTATTCGCACGAGAAAAACCATTCAAAAACACATCAAATTTGTCAGACAATTCGGTTTCTAAACATATTTTTTTCGTTCATCCAATCTCGCGCGCTCGTTGCACCCTAAAAAAGGGCATCGCAAAACAAGCGACTGAGTCGCCACAGTTCAATACTGAGAAACAACGAAGCCAAAACTCACCAAAACAATGCAATCAGAAAAGATTTTAATACAAAATTTATTAGTCAGTTAACCAATGGTTTTATGTTTCGGCCCTTTAATCAACTTTACATAATGACCGCCGAACAAACGGTGGCCCTCGTCAAAAGATTGCCTTTTTTTTTTTTTTTTAGAAAAAAGGCTAAGGCGAAACATTGGTTATGAAATAGATACACTAAACTAGGAACCGGGTGAGTATAGGCTAAAACTTGTAGGCACAAATGATACGCAGCGTAATTTTTAGTCTATTTTACTCGAATAACAGTGAAATATAAAGAAAATAAAACGTGTGAAAGCTTTCTCAACTAACTTTCTCGCGCGAACGCTTGCTCTTGTCTCTGCCTCGATCAGGCGAACGCGAGCGTGACGATGACATATGACACTTTCCCTCGGCAATGGGTGCAAAAAGAAACAGCAAAAAAAATTTTTTTTTGGGATCAGAATGACACATTTGTGCAAGAGAACTTTGGTTTTAACTTGCTTCCAACCAGCCATCCATTTAGGCTAGAGTAGTTTAACTATTTTTACGTCAGGTTTTAGTTGGCCTGGAACCGGCGAGCCATTCATGATAGAGTAGCGCAACTGTTTAGCGATGAAAGTTGGCTATTTAGACCACACACTAGGAAACAGTTTAGCTTTGTGAAGTTAACCGGACCAGAAGCTATGTGAAAATCAAGGTTTCAGTGCTGGGATCAGGTCAAGAAACTTGATACGATAGTCCAATGCATCAATCCAGCAGTATTTCAGAAGAAGTTTTTGATTACGATTGCAGAATTTTAGAATTTGTTTCACAGTTTCACATGTCGCACGGATCGACTGCACCGGCAGCACGTGCCAGAATGGCGGCAGCTGCGTGTTCAATGGCAATTTGCACGCTGATGCCGTCTGTTTCTGCCCGCCGACGTCGCACGGCACCAATTGCGAAAGTTCGTGATATTTAGGTGTTTTTTTGATTGTGTGTCAACTTTGCCACTAAAAAAAGGCCGCATCTTTGCCACTGGTATAACTGCTGGTAATTGTGCCTGCATGCATGCAACTTTGCCACAAACAATGCACGTTATAAGATGCAGCCGCAACTTTGCCACTACAGGGTGTTTGTTGCTTTCACGCAATTCTGCTATTTCTGACACCCGCATTAAAGAACACTGAAATAAACGGTTTTGTATTTGTTTTCATTCGATTTACTTGTAGTCAGATGTCATATTATTTAGCAAACAAATCATTTCATTTGTATTGGCAACCGACTTCTGTAGGTTACCTAAGGCTTCGCAAGCCTTTTATCAAGGAAAAACACCCGAAACACACAGGCTTTAAGTAGCTCTGAAATGAGCGCAGGTGGGAGGGAGTTCGACCTTCGTCCTATTTCTATTTACCAATTCGACATTTCATTTATTCTTACAAACAATTTATTTCAGTGCTGTAAATTTCAACACCCAGTAGTGGCAAAGTTGCGATTATTAGCAGTTATATACCAGTGGCAAAGATGCGGCCCCTTTCTAGTGGCAAAGTTGACCAAGTACCGTTTTTTTAGGTATAAAATCGAACTCTAAACGATAGGACATCAACTGATTGGTGGTCACGTGCATGCACGCTTTCTGTGCAAACCAAACTCCGCCCTCACAGCATTTTCTGCACAGAAAGCATGCATCACGTTATTACCAACGACGACGCTGATTCGCGACAATTCAGAGTTTGACTGTGGACGATTGTGACGCACGGTCCGCGTCCTAGAGATACGACTGTTTTAAAATTACCGAATAAAGAACAGAACTGACCTTTGCTTTCCACCACACGTCTGCAAATCCGTGGAATGAATGCGAGCATAATGATAACAGCAATTTTTTTAAACTAACCTAATTTTTAAACGTGTCCTACTGAAATGACGCCATGTGCCGACAAACATGCGCTTGTCGTTCATAGCAAGCCAGACTTTCCGTTTAGCCGATTTCTTCCCGTAAACAAATGGTGAATGTCGAATCAGTCAACCCAAACTGACATTTTAGTGCCTGTACTTTGACAAACGGGCGTTTTTAAAGCAAATGACGTCATTTTAGTCCGGACACATTTGAATAAATCCTCAATAATAGCATTACTATTTTAGCAACTGAAACCAGCACTTTTTTAATTATAATTGCAGACGTCTACACAAGCGTACCGAAACCAACTGCTGTCGCGTTTAAAAGGCGTGGCGTCGATCAATGGGGCAACAGTGACCAAACGGTGTCGCTCAGTGTTGCCAATATTAACGACAGACTGCAATGCGGTCAGTGCACTGTTTCAGGCAACACGACTAAGAAGGGAATGCCGTCCTAGCTGCCAATTCGGCTCGATGGACGTAAGAATGTTAAGATGCCACCCTGTACATGTGCATGTGCGTATGTACGAGGCTTCGCAGAGCAAAACATGCTGACTTCAAAGAAGCCCGCCATTTGACAAAAACCATGAGGAACGTACGTTTCAGCTGAATTGTGCACCACTCACCACGACTGGTGCCGCGCGATCGCGTTCAAGGCGGCAACAGGCAACTGTGTGTTGTACCGTGCGCCCGTGTGCACACCGTCAAGCACGCTCTGCTTGAATCTACAGTCATCGGTCGGTTATGAGTTCTACGACAGCGCTCTGTGATTGCAACCTTCAGCACTATGGAAAAAGATGATTCTGCGGGCTGCACAAGATCGTGCACAAAAACAATGACAAGACACCCGTGTGTCTGTGGTGAACAAAGCGGCATGTGTCGTGTGAATAATTGAAAAATTATATGCGGTTGTTTTTGAACATTTCAACTGTAACTTTTGCATCTGGTTTCAAAAACCTACAATCGGTATGGAAATTATGTCCGGAATGAACCGCATATTTTATCACCCGGTCGTGTGGGCTCAATGCCGATTAGAATTTTCATAGGTTTTGCACAAATGTTTCACAAGGAAAATAACAGATTACACAACAGAAGAAATGCACGATACGGCCAGGTGAACGTGACATCTTTTTTATGGGTTCAATGAGCGCGCGAATTTTGAATGAACGAAAAAGGACTTTCACAAATCTAATTAAGCGTCAAACTGACTGTTTTTCGTCAAACTGATTGTTTTTCGTCAAACGGATAGTTTGTTTTTCTAATTCGCGCTATCGTTTACGTTCTTTGTCCATTGCACTTGCCAATTGGAAAAGATACACGCTGCACGCTTTCTGGAAGCACACAACTCCTAGTCTGCGTTTGTGCTGACCTTACTGCAGAAAACAACACGCGCCTTGCTTGTTCGGCCACACTGTGATGTCACAACAAGACGAACACACAGGCACAACCAGAACGAATCAATTTTCATGTTCCGAGAGCGCCATGGTTTGCTCGGAGATGTCAAACAGCGCAAAGTGTCGCCGCAGCAGCCACCATCGACCACAAGCGCCCACGTCGACGAGCGTCTCCAAGCGATCCGTCCACTTCGGTCGCGTCGCTTTGCACTGGCGCGAATACAACTGGCACTCGACACCGTGCTCCTCGGCCAATATCAACGAGAACAACCAGAAGTTTCGGTGTTTCAGTTGATTTCGTTGCAGCAGGCGTGTTCGATCGGCTAGCATTTTTGCTACACCGCTGTTTCGTTCGCCTTCGCCAATGACGAGCAACTGTAGGCGGTGGTCGGTTAGGTCCTGCAACGAAGTCGCGAGCTGACTGCTGATTGGTCGTGTACCAGCTGGGTGTCGCTAATCAGCGACAACCGCACGACGTTGTATTTTTGCAGAGGTTTTGAACGGTTCACACGTCACAAAGGGAGAACATTGATTAGGTTGACTACCATTAAGAAAAACTAGTGTTGAATCAAAATGCCAAACGTGGCAAGATTGGGGAAAACTGGCGTCAGATAAAAAAAACAAGCCACGACGCAATACATCTAATCGAAACATGAGAACGCAAAAGGGCGCCATAAAAGTTTCTTTCATAAAAACCAAAAAAAAATTGAAAACGCGAACAGGCAGACCTCGACATAATGCTTCAAGGAGGCCGGATTCGTGCGCACCACGTACACACCGGAGCCGATAGCGGCCGCAACAAGAACGGACCGTTTCTTGTTCGCCCACATGTCCTGGCACATCTCGACGGTCGCCGTTCGATAGTCTTCCGCGAGATTCTTCCAATATTCAACAATGTGAGTGCGCAGTCGACCCAGTCCACCGGTGAGTCGTGTGCCGATGCCGATCGCCATTGTGATGCGAGTTTTGTTTTTTTTATGATCTGGCAATCATTTTACAGGAAAATAGACCGTTTCTGCCTAAAAGACACAATCTGACCCACACACAGTTCAATTCAGTGAGTTGCTGGCGCAAAAAGCGGTATCGTGTGGTGTCTCACTTTAATCCATAACCATGAACATATCATAAGACAAAAAAGCAAAGTGTATTGGGGGATTGCAAAAGAACCCCATTCGCCCCAAAAAATCCTTATTTTGATTGCCGACTTTCATAGAAACGTTTATTTAGAGCATCGAACGACAAGTGCACAAGGAGGGGACACAGGCAAATAAAAACCCCAAACGCCACAACACTAGGCCTACCGGAATGTTGGAATAACAAAGCACGAAATGGAACACAAACATACAAGACAATAAATAACAATCAGTTGATACAATCAGAAATTCAGAAGTGAAAAACACGGGTGACTGACTTTTCGTTGAACAATTACTGATTAAACACTGAAAGCAAAAACCCCTAAAGCGGCAAAATATCAATACCCAAATAGAAAACAGCCCAAAGCACAATAGAAAACCAACGATAAGCTCACCAATGAGCATAATGTTGAAGACACAAAATACGCAGCGTCCAGAACGTTTCTGATTGGCTGTGGAATCTCGTGCTCAACCAATCAGTGCGCACTTATCAACACACAATTGAAATGTGAAAATCACCACAACTCACACACGACAACATGAGAACAATAGCAAAAACAGTGAAAGCAGTTTTGCTGATGTCACTTTTAGTCGATCTTTCTGTGCGGTCTGCGGCCCCAATAGATGAGAATTTGAGCGCTGAGCACGCCGTTTAACAGCGACGCAATGATGTACGTGGCGATGGTTAGTTGATCGCTGGTTTCCTGAAAGACACGCAACACAATGATGGGCCGCGGACAAAAATGATTTTTTTTTGCCAAAAATCGGCGGTTTGAAACGAATACTGATAACAAATAACGAAGAAAATATTGTGCACGATAGTCAATTTTCAGAACAATGCAATGTCTCTCTGTTATCCGGATCCAAAATGACAGCCATGAACGGTGATTTGCGAAATTTCTCTGGCACAGCCAATCAGCAGAGTTCATTCAAACATAGCTGCTTATGTTGACCTGCACACTGGTGAATATACGCGCGAGGCAGCCAGCAAACTGAAGCCACACGGAGATGGCCGACAATTGGCCGGTGCTGCGGTTGCGCATGTTCGTTTGGATTTGGATGCCCTGCAATGATTCATTGTCACGAATTGGACGTCAGACGCGCTGATTGGCCGCAGCTTGCCAGTGCAACCAATCAGCTTATCGCAGCTCAAATGCGGCCAATTTGCAAAGTGAGTTTCTGTCATGTCATGAAAGAGCATCAATTGAAACGAATGCAGCGTCTGTACATACAGCGCACGTCCTATGGATGTTGTGATTCTGTGCAACATCAGACTGAACCGCGCGATTGAGAAACGTTTTCTTTCACAGAGCCATTCCGTCCATATCTATGCATTCTGTTGCCCGAAACAAGAACAACCGCCGAGTGCATCGACAAACTCATTTCGTGATTCATTTTGGTGTTACACTTGTGAATTTAAAGCAGAAATCACACAGTGAGCACTGAAATCGTTTTTTCGGAAATGAAAAAGAATCGTTGTACAGCATGTGCCGGGGTTGACAATGGTAAAAAACCGGCTTGTTACGTCGTTTTGGAAATACGTTTTTTTCGCCCAATTGTACTATCCGTCACTGCTGCTAGCGCTGACGCTCATTCATGAACGCATCGTTCACGTGTGTTTCGCAGCTACACTTCGTTGACTATCTTATCGTGAATGCCGATCCTGACCTTCGACATGACTGTGATCGGTATGGTGGCGGCCTGGAGAGCGGTGAGCACTTGGGCTGGCACGAAATCATACGCAATCGACAGCACCACTGCCGAGAGAGCACTGAGGAAACAGAGCGCGCCGCCGAGGTTGTCCGAGAACACGAGCAGCTGCACGACCACAACCGACAGCTGCACGCCCAGGAACAGTGCGTCGCCCCATTGGCTGTGAAACACACGCCGATACACAATCCAATGTAAAGTGCTGGTTGTTGTTGTTGTTGTTGTGATTTTTAGGCGATGTTTTTAGCCAGCGCTAACCCAGAAAAGCGTACAGAACGCCATTGAGTAGGGCGCCCATCGAGTTTTCTCTGTCATTAAGTGCCTATACACCCCTCGGCGGGGCTCGATCCCCCGAGCGCACAGACTGTAGTCTGACGCACTACCACCAGGCCACGAGGGTGACCTGGTTGGACGACCGCGCACTTTCGCTCGTGTGTGACACACACCGGCACCCGTGTGCCAGAGTGCACTGTGCGTAACCACGGGTGGTCTGCGTTGTCGCATGCAGCATTATTTATGACCAGTGAAAAAGAAAGTGCGTGTTCGTCGAAGAAAAATGCGCTACCTTTGGTTTCAAAGTCGTGGCGACGCGTCCACAAGTCGAACGTTCGAAATTATCGGCACTCAGCTGATTGGTTGGTGGTCACGTGATGCACGCTATCTGTGGAGCACAGACTCCGCCGCCACAGCAATGCCTGCACAGAGAGCACATGCATCACGTGATCACAAACCAACCAACTGATTACCTATAATTTGGAGTTCGACTGCATCGAATAAACCGTCGGAATTGCACTTTTTAGAACGGGTGGTGGAGTTAGCTACGTTTTATCTGACAGAACACCGTTACCTGAACACAAAATTCCTGTGATAGCTGTATCCGGAGGTGCCGATACAGGCGAGCAAATTCAGCAGCAACGCCACCAGCGACACACCGGCGCCGCTGCGTGCCATTTGCAGTTTGATGATTTGCGGCAGCAGCACTGCAATTCGTCGCCGTGTTCTGTTTAGTTTGTTTTCTGCCGCAAGACGCAAGTTTCATGCCAAACCACTGTAAACTTCTTGCCTTCTGAGGAGAATAAAAATGACACAAAAAACGGGGCAAGTTTGGTGGCCAGAACGCAGCGGCTAGCGACCGCTGCCACTAGTTCGGTCGGTGTTTTATGCGTTTCGAAACACACGGCAGCAGCTGCACCGTTGGAACGGTCAGAAATGAGGAAACCCGGAGGAAAAACAGACGAACAGACCGAGTGCGCCGCCGGCCGTGACGCCGAGACCGAGGAAGCGGGACAACACCAAGCGACTGCATTCTTCTGAAAGAAAACATGTCACAAAATGATGAAAACAGACAACGTGACAATGGACATCCACCAAATTGTACGTTGCTTCGCTGCATTTCGGCCTTCTTGCCAACATCAGCAGCAGCAGAGGGCCGGGTACTGCATACGGGGTTGTTTACAACGGCTACGAGGAATTAACATCATGGTCCATTCCCCGTACGGGGATTTAGCAATATGGCTAAATCACCATACGGGGAAATAAAATCGTGACACCGGCTGCATCATTGATGTGACCCCTCTAGAACCAAACGGAAGAAACCGAAAAATCAATACATCGGAAACTCTTGGAATTGATATTACCGTGCAAGAAGTTGTAGCGAACGAAGAACTCCTCGTAGCAATTCTGCGGAAACAGGAACGTGATCGTTTTAGCGATGGCCGAATCGAATGAGAGAAACATGGCGAGGACTCCTTGTTTTTTTTTAGTTTCAACGAATTCTTTTTCTGGAAACGGAAACTAGCCAAACAGATGAAATCATGTGCACACAACGCGACTCACATGCAAACTAGCAAAGCTAAATCTGATTGGCTACATCAAGCTCGAATTCAAAAATGCAGCCAATCCGCTAGCCGTTTTGTTTGTTGTTGATTGATCTTTGATCATTGTTCACAAATAATCAGTGCGTCTATGCTGACTGGTTGTTTCTGCAACCGAACTTTCAAAGAAACGAGTTTGCCCACTTGAAAGTGCATAATTTTTTACCGTTTCAGTATTTTTTTGCTGCAAGAGTATCCTTCAAGCGAATTAACCAACCAATAATGATGTCTTGGATTTGATAACAATTATAATATTTACGATATACAATTACACATAGTACTAGAAACAAACATAACGTAACAAAACTCACACACTAAACAAACGCAGAACTAACAATAAACTAACAAAAAACATAGATAAATCTAAAAACGAGTTACAAATAGCACAATTGATTTGAGTAATCGGAAAAACAAACAAGCAGAACGCCCAGAAAATTATTGCACAGGGTAAATAGAAAAACTTTAAATATCTGCAGGACTGATTTTCCATTAACCTATGAAACTAACAACCAGGAAACAACAAAAAGTCCAACAAACAAGCTGTACAACATAACCAAAGTAGTGACTCCAATTGTGTGTGCCTGCACTGTGTCCAACTATTATCTTTTCTTTTGGTTCGGCAACTCAGTGCGCTCATAAATGGGATCGCAGTTCAAGCGTGACGAGGGAATTCAAAACCGATGAAGTGACCCAAATCCCTGAGATTTGACCGGGTCACATAGGTAATTTTGAATTGCCAAATCAAGCATCAAACTATAGTTCCTCTCAACGTCTGCAAACGCATTGAGTCACAGAACCAAAAAGATAGATATAAGATTACAGAAAATAGGAAATAAAATATCACAATGCAATGGAGAAAACAAGCAGAAAACGACAGCAAACAGAAAATGTTTATGCAGAAAATGCAGTTCCTGAAAAAAGCGGAATTCAAAATTTGACGACTCTTATTTGCCCCGTCACACAGCTAAATATTGACACTTGTTTGACACAGGCGCAATAAAATCAAAACTTTAAATCTAACAATGTCAAAAAGTCACCCTAAAAATTTCAGACGTGCGAATTAAGAACAAAGTGCGAATCCAAACACTAACCCTGCATGACAGTGATCCAAACTCAATTAACCAATCAATAAAGTGCAATTAAAGAAGCACCCACTCACTGATTGAACTTCGACTGGACTGCAAAATAGTCAGAAAAAAACAAAGAAAGTGCAGACAAGTATTATCACGACTAACAGGAGAAATCTTGTTCAGTGTTCAGAAAATCGCCCAAAAATAGAGGGAAAATAAAAACTTTCCAAGTTCAAGACCAAACAGATAGGTACCAATCAGCCAGCTGCCTGTGTGCGACTGTCATCTGGTGTGAAAATTGCCGATTTGTGTTACAAAATGCGATAATAATAATAAAAACTCAAAAACAAAAAAACGTGAAATCTCCCTATCCTTCCAACTCGACGAATCCAAACACCTGAAAGTTGACAATGTCAAAGTCGCGCGCGTTTGCAGCCAGCGGTTGGTTTTGGAAAGTATCGCAGCGCTCCGAGTAACCGCAGACGAGCTCACCGCTGATGCACAGACCGTCGCCGCCACTGCACGGAATGCCACAAATACAATTGCAAGACCACAAAAACACATTACAAAACATTGAACGAAGTTTCATTTTTCACTTGTGCAACGTGGACCGTAGCGTTGGTCAACGTCTCACTGGAATAATCCCATAGACCACAAAAAAATTGCCTCACTGGAATAATCCCATAGACCACAAAAAATTGCCTCACTGGAATAATCCCATAGACCACAAAAAATTGCCTCACTGGAATAATCCCATAGACCACAAAAAATTGTCTCGCTGGAAGTGTTCGAAACAGAACCTTTTCACGTGGTATTGTTTTTCAATGTTTACCTTTTTTATTTCTTACTTTCCAAAACTCAAACCGCTCGAAAAGTTCGCAAAAGTTCGCAGATCGACAGCCCCCCCACAACCGGACCGTATCGACACCACGCACCCCACCTAGAAAAACACCCCTAGAAGGATGCACAACAAGAAGTGAGCGTGAAATCCGTGTTTCAGCAAATCATGGTCCATATGAACAATCGGCACGTCAACGCATGGCAGCAGCAGCAGCCACACGGCAGCGAAAAGCAACATTGTCCACCGAACAACAGGCGTACGCCGCGCACGCACCCTCCGCCAATTTTCAGCCAGTTCGTGCCGGCCGCTTGGAACATCTCCTCAGCCGGCGTCGTTTTCGTGCCATCGGCGCCGACCCACGCGAATTTCGTTGGTCGATCGTCCACAATTGAGAACAGAAAACACTCGCCCGTGCCGAAGTAGCTCGATTTTAATCTCGCCTTGCTCAGGCGTTCACTCCACGATGTCGAACAGTAGGCGCCAAAGATCTGACCAACGACACACGTTTTTGCTGTTTTTTTCACTGTTCAAGAGTAACGGTTATTGTATTGTTGAAAAAACCAAGCGCAAAAATCAACTTTAATGGAAACACCTGAAAAACCCGTTACCAAACACACACATTCGCACTGGTCCAAACTTTATTAAACTGTATTCTCAATACCGGCTTGTTTTCTCACTACCCAAACAGAGCCCCACAGGTTGGCCTGTGTGATCAATTTTTGCTGGTTTGGAAACCAGTTTCCATTGTACACTTGGCGGACACTCCAAAGTGTCTCGAATAAACAACAACAACATCGCACGGTGGCACGCATACCGACTGGTCAGCGGCTCTGATGAGAAACACGGTCGGCGCCGCGTCCGCCAGTCGCGTCCAGAGATTGTTGAAGCTGGTGCCGTGCTCGTGCAGATTGTACAGCAGCAGCGGCGGGCGCAGCGAGATGCGTTGCGGCAGCCATTGCGACAGCTCCAGTGCCTGCAGCAGGTCAGACAAATAGAAAACTGCTGCTCGCAACACAACCATGACAATGACAACGGGCATTGTTTGGGTGGGCTCCGTTGAAAAAGGCAGCAAACGTTTGAAACAGGACTGAACGCGCTGATTAGGCTGCACACTGCGTCGATAAACGACCAGACAAGCAGCCGGAGATGTGCCGAACCGAATTGAATGAGAACCCCATGCAACAGCTGGGTGTTAGTTATCCTGGTACAAAAAAAACCAACAAGAGCCAACGAAACGAAACAAACAAACAGCATCACTTTACCAATCGACCCACCTGGTCGTCAATCGTCATCACCGAACTCTGACTCATACTGTTCATAACCGCACCGCACCGCATTCCACAACAACAAAAACGAAACTTCCAACACCGACGACAACAAGAAAAACCGCACCATTGGTCCGTCGATGGCGTCAAAGCTCGTGGTGAGCAGATCGACGAACGCGCTGTGCACGGACATGGAGATCTTCTTCATGTTGAACTCCGATGCCCGTCTGGCCAGTTCGACGTCGGCGCGTCGGCGCATCATCTCGCTGTTCTCTTGCTCTTTGTTGATCGAGGACGTCTTCAGGTTGCGCACGTTGAACGCGTTCTGAGAAACACGCTGTGTTTACCGTTCAAATGTGCCCATGTTGCCGGTATACGCTAACATAACAAACCAGGTGGCTTCAAAAAGCAGTTTGCTGTTGGTTCAGGAACGCTGCGAAGCTGCCACGCCAGCTGTTATTATCCAATCTTACCGTGGAACAAAATTCTGATAAAACCACAAACTAATAATTTGTGGTTTGAAATAACTGATACAACGCAGCCGATCAAGAGGACAGCAAACTGAACATCACTCTTTTGAAGTGCACCAATTCTGAACACTGTTATGGTGGTACAACGAGCCGAACATTGCAAATGATTTCGAAACTTGCAATGCGGGCTGTCCTCCTTGGTGTCGCCAAGCAGGTTGAACCAAGTTGAATGCACCGCCACCACGCTGGTGAAAAAAGAACGAGCATACAGCGCCAGGCACCCAATCACCATGTCCGCTTATTTTTTCCATCATGTCATATGCCCACAAAAGTGTGAATAAATGCAAAAACAACGACCAACTTTCATTAATTTTTCCTGTGAAACGTGTATTGAACCACAGAATTGTCGGATTTCTTCGGTCAACATCCTCGGTGTCCACTGGCCAGCTGGCATCCGCAGGGGGCGCGCCTTATGCCAACGATACCTAGGAGTTTGGTGATTTTGATTCTTTTTGATCAACATTTGAAATTAAAAATGTCATATGTTAAATTTCTAACACATTTAACTGACCGCAGTTCAATACCAATCACTAAATTGTGGTACTAAAAACATCACCATCCTGCCATACAATACACCTAATAGACTTGTTGTACTAAAATTAAAAAAACGTCCACCCAAGTGGACTCACCAATAGTGCAATACTGACAACGTTACTCTGAACAACACCTTTTGTCCTTCGTATAGAAAACAGTCGACTATTCGCACCTGTACGTGGAAAAGCTTTTTTTTGCTTAATTAGAATTTTACTATTACAAAAGAACGCACTGGCAACGGAAAATTTGCGCGCATTGTAATATCGCTTGCGTGTGCCTGTATGTTTGTTTGTGACTCTGTGCGTCAACAAATCACACGTCTAAAGAAGCTGCCGAGTCATCAGACTATGACTCTACTTGCAGCCAATCAAAGCTCAATATAACCCTGCCCAGCTGCTAAAGCAAAGCGAAAAACTGAAAACCAAAAAACATCGCGACTAACGACATAATCAAACGGCAAATCCCTGAACACCCACGACTTCCATTCGGCAAACACTTCCTCTATCACAGTCTCGTCGTTGGAACCGGCGAGCAGTTTGCGCACTTCGTTGTACACGTGATTCTGTGTGCGGGAAACAACAGCAAATACAGTGTCGAATTTCGTAATCAAAGTTCCATAATGCTTCACGCAAGGACGAGTGCATCTTTCAATGTTTTCAATTGGACTGTACTCAGCAACTACACCAGCAGCATCATCAAAGTTGGGTAGCAGCAGTTCACCTTTCCAGAGTCACGGTGGCGGTTTCGGTTGAAAATTCAAAAAAAAAGCACTTTACCGTGCGGTTGGTCAACTCGAATTGCGAACGGTATGGCTCGGTTTACCGCTCTTGTTGTTGGGGATTTTAGGCGATGTTTTTACAGCTAGGGCTAACGCAGAGAAGCGTACAGAACGCCATCGAGTAGGGCGCCCATCGAGTTTTCTCTGTCACCAAGTGCCTATACACCCCTCGACGAGCGCTCGACCCCGAGCGCACAGACAACGAGTCTAACGCACTACCAGCAGGCCACGAGGGTGACAACAACAGCACGTCACGTCGCCGAGCGGCGCAAACTGCCCCCGATCGAGTGTAGCCGCCCGACCTTGTGCTTCTTGACGAGCCTGAGCACGGTGCGTCTGGAGGCGGCGATGGCGATGTCCGTCTGCAGCAGGAACCAGCCGCGTCTGTCCAGCAGCGTCAGGATGCACGCGAATGCGTCCGCTTCGTCCATGTAGTGCAACAGCAGGGCGCCCAGCGGGTACAAGATCTGGAGAGAAACGGCCAGACATGCGCAATACTGGGAGAACTCACTCGAATACAGCATGCTGTTGTGCGGGTGGAGTTCATGATGCGGCGGCGATTGCATTGGTCGGGCAAACGAGAATAGGACTGGCTGGGGAACACGATCAGAAATTACTATTAAGGCACCGAACATGAAGACCGAGATGAAACGGCGGCTGCGAGTTCAATGACACGAATAATTAGATCACATGACATCTTTCAACTCGGAATCATTCAAGCCCGCATGCACCATAGTTCGCCGTGCGACGGTGGTGGTGGAAACGTGGCGTGCCATGCTGGCGCCGCCATGGAGATCAGCGGATGAATGTGGCACAGCACGTGCCAGCCAGGCACACCATCGCACACGCACCAACGAACCGGAATGTACGTGTAGTCAGGCCGCTGCTCCTCGATCACGGTCAGCAGGCGTAGCAGCGTGTCGCGGCCGTCGTCGTTCAATCGGTGATCGTGCAACACCATGCCGCTCGCATGCAGCATGTTCGGTCGGCACGGCACTGCAATCGGTTGTGTAGGTTCAATGCACCAAATGCGACAGTTTCTTCATTATTGGACGCTGTCAACTTATTCTGACAACCCAAACAAACACACAGGCACAGCAACAACTCCAATATTCACACGTGGCAGCGTTCTAGTGTTTGAGTTTGGGACTGTCGTTGCCGTCTAAATGAAATGACGGTGCTGCGACGAAAGAAATTGCGTTTCTCAACTGCGCGTAAAATCGGAGCGTCGATTGATTACAAAATCGCGTTACAGATAAGTCCTATTTGTAATGCACACACTGTTTCGCCATCACGCAGTAAGCAACGCCCTGTAACAAAACGCACGTGCAGATTTCTTCATTTTCTCGATGTGCTCGTTGTACACGGTGACCCGTCCGGCGTGCTCGCGATCTCGACAGAGCTCTTTCCACAGTTCTGCACGAATCCGATGACCGGCAGTCCAGTGATTGTCGCGGAGGAACTTTTTCACCTAAAAAAGTACCAAGGCCACCTACTCTTCTGCATATGTTGGCCAGGCCGAAATGCAGAGAAACAACCTACAACTTGGTTGATTTATTTGTTGTGCTTTTCGACTGGCAAGTATCGATAAATCAGTGCGAAAACTAACAAAACAGCAACGCACCCTCGCCGGCGTGCCTGTTCTGATGACGTGACGCAGCTCACCGAGTGTGCCTAGCTTTGCGTCGCACGCTGATTTCTCCACCACACGGACATCGGCCCAAATCGTGAATGTTTGGCCGGGCTTCACCTGGAAGTTCGACAACCGGATTAAACGAACAAGTGATTGTGCACAGCTGATGCTGATTAGGCAGCTTTGATTGAGCACTAATAGGTACACAATTAGATATACCAATATAGCAAACACCCACCATGCAGCTAACCAGCGTTGAAGATACAAAAAAAGGTGCCACGAAGAATTTAACTCACTTCGAGGATTACTTGAATAAATGAAATTCGTCAAAACTTGACAAAAACCTACACCGCATTCATTGTCGGTATCATTGGCCATCATTACCAGAAATGACGATGTAATGACGTACGAACGGTTCGTTCAACAAAATATCGCAAAAAATTCAGCGTTTTCATCAAAAAATGATGCAAAGACGCTTAGTTATACTCAAAAAATGAACAGTTCTTATTCAAAAAAAACGAAAAGAAACCACCAACAACAAAATGGCCAAGCTCAAGTAGCTGTACACTCTTGCATAACACCAGATGAAAAGTGCAGAATGACGAAGCAACGCAAAAATCGAATCGATAAAACCGTGCCAACGGTGCGAGCTTGAAATTCTGCTCACGGGCGTGCTGTTGTTGTTGTTACTAGCATAGCAAAGCTGCAGGCTGCAGCTATGACGGGCTTGCTTGCTACTGCCACATACACGCTAATACAACTCAGCTAACGTGTGCGTGCGTGCGCCGAGTTTGTGTACGCGTGCAGCTTTGCCAGTCTGCCTCTTTGTAAGCTGAGGCGTCTCGCTGGCACGCGCGCGCACGCACACGGGCGGGAGTTTTGAATTTCTGTGACCAACAAGCAGACTGAATGAAAACACAACTGCGCACGCGAATTTCTGTTCAGAAAATAATAAAAAACTTTTAATTGTTCCAAAAAACACTGAATTGTCGAACGCTTTTTGTTCGTTCGTTACAAGCTTGTTGCACGGCTGCATTAAGGCCCGTTTATGCCTGACGTATGCAGACGTACGTCGCCGTACTCGTCGTACTCAAATTAGACCATAGCACACTAATTGCTTCAATGTCTGCTATCATTCACTGCTCAGGTTACAAAAACGCCACCACCAAGCATGGACACCGAAGACACGTACTTTTCGGCACGAACAACACCAGAGAGCCACGTGTCAAAAACACGCTTCGTGTTGCAAAATCAATCTCAAAACAGCGCAAATCACCGCCACCACTGAAAAAATGTGCTAAAAAAACCACGGCATTTGACTCTCAACATCAACAACAAGCATATTCCGGAAATCGATGAGTGTATTGTGTAGCCATACGCAGATGTGCCCTCAGCCAATCACAATGACAACTTCAGTCCTATTTCAGACGCGCCGTTCACTCCGACTCCGAGCCTACACAGACGGCACGCGTCCAATCACAGACGATCACGCCGCAGACGCAGTCCGCGCAGACACAAACGGACACTGTGGACACACAGCAAGACGAAACACAGACACCAAACACGCGCGGTGATCACAGACGCATCAACTCATGACAAAAAATCAACAAAAAATCAAGCTCCAATAGACTCCATGATTATGATGATAAAATGAAAAGGTGGGAACAGTGAAAAGAGCATTCAAAACAAACACCGCACACCTTTATAATAATGCTGTCCTGTCGCAGGAACGTCACGGGCGGCGGGAACTCCTCGTCATCGAACGTGTCCTGTCGTGAGTTGGACGAATTCACGGAGTCCGCCAGCGAGAACGCGAATTTCGGCGGCCGATTTCCGATCGACGAGAGCGTGCCGGTCGGCGACTGAACGCTGCCGTCGTCGTTTGTGCCGAACGAAAAACGCACCGAGGTTTTCTGGCGTTTCGGTTGTTGTTGTGAGCTCTTGCGAAACGCATCGCGGCGTGCCTGCAGCGCACGAACGGTTTCTATTGGCTGGCGGTCTGCGCTGCGCGAGCAGTAAACAATCATCAATATGTGCGTTGTGGCCTTGCCTCACCATGCTCACCTTTCTTTATTACCCAATTCATCACAATGACAAAAACAATAATATCTGGCTCCATCCAACCGACTGACTTTTACATTTTATTTGGTGTTCTCTGACTGTCCATAACTAATTTCCCACTGGAATCTGGAACTGGACTGATTGGAGCCGTGATACTGAAAGCGATGGAATGCCCGTAACCCCGGCTGCTGAGGTGCTGACTTTCATCTTTCATGACAGATTTGGTTGTTGTGGACAGCCTACACCATAGTTGTTCCAGAGCCGGGGGTTTGGGGGGTGGGGGCGATATAGATAGCTGGAGCAAATTTTCCAGATAGATAGATAGCTGGAAAATTTTGGGGGGGGGGGCAAAAATGGTCAATTTTGGTCAAAAATGACTCATTTTATATCTTCGAGGGGATTTTTAGATAGATAGCTGGCTGAAATTTTTTAGATAGATAATAGCATGTGACTTTATTTTTGGGGGGGGGGGGCCGGACCTGAAAACAGCCAACCACCGCTCCGCATCTTATGCCACACCTCACCATTCACGGAAGCAAATTTCAGAAGTAATTCAACCAAACACAAAAAATAAAATACGATAACAGAACACTGAACGTCCACATTTCCGCTTGCCTGAGCAGTGGTTGATGATTTTAAAATCGGTGATGTGGGCGATTTGAAAGCAGGTGGCGACGACGCTTCAGGCTCACCAAGTGACAAATCCAAATGGAACATCACTTCTCTTTCATCAAGTTCCGCCATATTTTTGTTTTTCTTTTTTTGATGATGGATGATGGATCAGTCATTTACCTAAGCACACAAAGAAGTTGGGAAGAAAATTTGGATTGAACTTTAAAAAATTATGCCATAAATCGAATTTTCAGAGCAAAGTAGAAGAAAAATTTTTCAAATTTTTTTAAGTTTGAAAAAAAAATCCAATTAAAAAAACAAAAAAATAAAAAAAAATTTCAAAACCCCTAACTAGAAAATAGAACTAGAGATGGTTGTCAAAAAAATCCCAATTTTTTTTTAATTTTTTTTAAATTTTTTTTTAAAACAAAGTTGTGGGCATTGATAAAACTACAGACCCGCACCCGACCCGACCCGATAAAAATTGTGTGATAAAACTACAGACCCGATGTCGGGTCGGGTCTAGGCCAGAAAAGCGTTGATAAAACTACAGACCCGATGTTTTTGAAAAAATGCTCCAAAATTTGAAAAAATCAAAAATAAAATAAAATTGGCCCAAAATCGGCCAAAATAAACGTAGTTGGCTGGGTCCAGGTTGCAAATATAAAAAAATGTTTTTGTTTGGCGGGAAATTCAAATATTGAATCAAAACGTGTCTGGTCTAGTCAGTTTTGTTTGCTTCACGCGGCTGATGTTACAAGTTCCATATATGAGGGTGTGGCTCTGCGAGTAACAAAAAAAATACACGGCAGTTCTGGGCTCTTATTGGCTGCTCATGTTATCGATTTCCCAACGTGCATGAGCGTCGAATATCGAATCAGGATTTCCTGGATTTCACGCTTTCACTATTGTTACTGCACGCGGCTGATGTTACACGTTTCGTATATGATAGAGTGTGGCTATGCGAGATACAACACACGACACACAATCTGATGGACATTTTGCACAAAAAGCGATAATCGCAAATCGCAATCCACATGCACCAATGCACAGCAAAAGCCCTGCACAGTACAGCATTGTCGTGTTGTTGCTCGCATAGCCACACTCTGTCATATACGAAACGTGTAACATCAGCCGCATGCAGCAACAATAATGAACGCGTGAAATCCAGGAAATCCTGATTCGATATTCGACGCTCATGCACGTTGGGGATAACATGAGCAGCCAATAAGAGCCCAGAACTGCCGTGTATTTTTTGTTACTCGCAGAGCCACACCCTCATATATGGAACTTGTAACATCAGCCGCGTGAAGCAAACAAAACTACCGTGACCAGACACGTTTTGATTCAATCTTTGAATTTCCCGCCAAGCAAAAACATGTTTTTAGATTTGCAACCTGTTTCCAGCCAATTAGGTTCATTTAGACCGATTTTAGGCCAATTTTATTTTTTTGATTTTTTTCAAATTTTGAGCATTTTTTTCAAAAACATCGGGTCTGTAGTTTTATCAATGCTTTTCTGGTTTAGACCAGACCCGACATCGGGTCTGTAGTTTTATCACACAATTTTTATCGGGTCGGGTCGGGTGCGGGTCTGTAGTTTTATCAATACCCCAAAGTTGTTCAAAATTTTTCAGGGAGTCCGAATATCACGGTCTCGTCTGAGAACCAACCGACTTACCATATGACCCCCACTCATATAGGAGGACAGTACCGTGGGCAAGGGGGGGGGTGGGGGGGGGCACACCCCCCCAGAGCACCAGAGACCGTCGGGTGGGGGGGGGGGGGGGGAGGCACCGTGCCACCCCCCTAAAACCGGGCACCCCCCATCGGACCCCCCCCCCTCGAAAATTTGGCCGACACCCCCCCCCACACCACCCATGAAATTTTGTCTGGCGGAGACCCCCCCAAAATTTTCCGTACACCCTAAAAATTTTTTTGAAAATCATGATTTTTTGTCTATAAAGTCCATAAAATAAGCTGAATATATGATAACTTGACCATCTTCATTGTAATTTCAACGATTTTGCAGCAAAATTTAGCGTTTTTCCTTCAAAATTTGAGCGAAAAATTATTATGGGGGGTGGGGGGTGGACCCCCCCCCCCACAGAAAATTTTGAAAAAATGCACCCCCCCCATGGCACCCCCATGGGGGGGGTCCCACGTTACCATCAGTACCGAAGACGAGGGTGGGGTGGGGACCCCCCCCAGAGCACCCGAGACCTCCGCGTGGGGGGGTGGGGGGGGGGGGCACGCGACACCCACCCCCCAAAACCTGACACTGGACCATCCACACCCCCCCTCGAAATTTGCCAGACACCCCAGCCACCCCCCCCCCTACCTGGACCTAAGTAACAGTGACACCCCCCAAAAATTTTCTCGGACCACCCAAAAATCATGAATTTTTGCTCAAAAATCATGATTTTTTGTCTTTAAAGTCCATAATATAAGCTAAATATATGATAACTTGACATTCTTCATTGTAATTTCAAAGATTTTGCAGCAAAATTTAGCGTTTTTCCTTCAAAATTTAAGCGAAAAAATCTCATGGGTGGGGTGGGGGGGTGCACCCCCCAGAAATTTTTCTACAATAGTGCACCCCCCCCATGGCCCACGCCTGGGGGGGGTGTCACTGTACCATGACTGTACTGTTTCGGCACCCCCCCCACGTGACGACACCCCGCCCTCGAAAATTTGCTTTCGCCTTCGGTACTGGTTACCATAGGTTGGACCCCCCCCTCACTTTTTGGTCGGCACCCCCCCCCCCACGGCACCATACCCCCCCTTCGAAAATTGTTTTGGGCCCACGGTACTGGTGGGCATAGTTGTTCCGGCATGCGGTCGATCCGGTACCGGTCGACCCGATACGGTCGATCCGGTACCGGTCGATCCGGTACCGGTCGATCCGGTACCTGGCAATTTTCTAGGGCGGTCGATCCGGTACCGGTCGATCCGGTACTCGGTCGATCCGGTACCAATTGAAATTTTCAGCTGTTTTAGCATTCAATTCAATTTGTTTCTGATTTGTTTTCCATTTTTCTTCGTTTCTCTCATTTTATCTGATGTCTGAAACATTTTACCGCAGGTTTTTTCGCGGGAAATATGAAAATAAAAACAACAGACATTTTTCCTCAACTCCAAAAGAGAACCGAATCAGTCTTCATATTTTTATTTTGTTCTCCTTTTCTTGCTGAGCTGGTAATTTTGCAAATTTTCACCGTCTTGGAGCTTTATTCTTCTGGAAAATAGTTCAGAAAATAAAAAAACATATGGTACACTTGTTTTGCTTTTTTCAGAATCAGATTACGATTACCAAAACCAACAAAGTGTCGCAAGTCGTCGTCGTCTCATCGTATCATCAACAATCGTGTTCGGTTTCATGTCTTTCCGTGCTGCATAAATGTATCGCAATCACCGAAACCAAAGAAAAATCGAAAACACAACGAATTGAACGCTAAAAACCCGTAAAACAGCTGAAAATTTCAATTGGTACCGGATCGACCGAGTACCGGATCGACCGGTACCGGATCGACCGCCCTAGAAAATTGCCAGGTACCGGATCGACCGGTACCGGATCGACCGGTACCGGATCGACCGTACCGGATCGACCGGTACCGGATCGACCTACAGCCAGTTGTTCCAGAGCCGAGGGGTTGGGGGGGCCGATATAGATAGCTGGAGCAAATTTTGGTCAAAAATTAACTCATTTTATGTCTTCGAAGACAAAAATTTTCAGATAGATACCGTATTACCTCTATTAAACCCCCCCCCAAAATTAAACCCCCCCCCCAAAAATAAACCCCCACCCCCTCGACAAGTTTCCAAATAATCCCCCCCCCAAAAATAATCCCCCATGGGGGATTATTGGAAACCTGTTTGAAACACATACCCAGAAAAACATACACATAAACAGTGAATTCAGTGGCTGGTTGCAGTGAAAATGATGAAATTGTGCTACCAAAGGCCCCAAATGGATGAGTTAATAGTAATTTCATTACAAAAGGCTGTTGTAAAAGGAAATTTCTATGTAGAGTAGAAGTTTCTGCGACTTCCTTCCTGCCATGGAAGGTATTTTTGCCATTTTGCCCATCCCTAAAAATAGTTTCCAAATAAACACCCCCAAAATAAACCCCCCCCCCAAAATAAACCCCCACCCCCAGAAGTCGCTGAAGAAATAAACCCCCATGGGGGTTTATTAGAGGTAATACGGTAGCTGGCTAAGAAATTTTTTTAGATAGAAAATAGCTGAGCCGAAAAAACCTGTCTGATAGAGATAGATTCGAAAATTTTTTGGGGGGGGGGGCGGCCCCCCCCCGGCCCCCCCCCCCCTAGAACAACTATGCTGGTGGGGGGTGGACCCCCCCACCAGTACCGTGGGCGAGGGGGGGGGGTACACCCCCCCCAGAGCACCAGAGACCGTCGGGTGGGGGGCAGTAGCGAAAGCGGGACCTCGGGTGAGGGGGGTGTTTGCCAAATTTTAGAGGGGGGGGTCAGCAGGTGCCTTCTCGGTGAGGGGGGGCAGTACCGTGGGCGAGGGGGGGGGGGGGGGGGTACACCCCCCCCCCCCAGAGCACCAGAGACCGTCGGGTGGGGGGGGGTGGGGGGCACCGTGCCACCCCCCCTAAAACCGGGCACCCCCCCCCATCGGACCCCCCCCCCTCGAAAATTTGGCCGACACCCCCCCCCACACCCCCCATGAAATTTTGTCTGGCGGAGACCCCCCCCCCAAAAGTTTCCGTGCACCCTAAAATTTTTTTCGAAAATCATGTTTTTTTGTCTATAAAGTCCATAATATAAGCTGAATATATGATAACTTGACCATCTTCATTGTAATTTCAACGATTTTGCAGCAAAATTTAGCGTTTTTCCTTCAAAATTTAAGCGAAAAATTATCATGGGGGGGTGGGGGGGGGGGGGTGGACCCCTCCACAGAAAATTTTGAAAAAACGCCCCCCCCCCCCCATGGGACCCCCATGGGGGGGTCCCACGTTATAATTGGTTGGACCCCCCCCCTCACTTTTTGGTCGGCACCCCCCCCCACGGCACCATACCCCCCCTTCGAAAATTGTTTTGGGCCCACGGTACTGGGGGGGGGGTGCACGGGCAGCAAATTTTCCTGAGGGGGGGGGTGCACTGGCAGAAAAATTTCGTGAGGGGGGGTGCACGGGATCGCACGGGTAATACCAAATTTTTGCCTTAGAAAAACACAGAAATTCTTGTAAAATACAAAGTATTTTTTGCAAACAAGCTGCTTGTTTGGTCAGAAACAACAGCTTTGCCTACATTACTAAACCAAAGCCAAGTTTACAGTCTGTTTTGTTGTTTAGTTCGGTTTCAATGAAGTCGTTGTAGGTTCCTACCGTATTACCCCCAATAAACCCCCATGGGGGATTAATACGTCAGCGACTTTTAGGGGTGGGGGTTTATTGGTGGGGGGGGATTATTGGTGGGGGGGGGGGTTTATTATACAAAAATTTCTAGGGGTGGGGTTTTGTTGAAAAATGGCAAAAATACCTTGCATGGCAGGCAAGAAAGTTGCGGAAACTTCTACTTTTCACAGAGATTTCCTTTTGTAACAGCCTTTTGTAATGAAATTACCATTAACTCATCCATTTGGGGCCTTTGGTAGCACAATTTCACCAATGTCACTGCATTCAGCCACTGAATTCGCTGGGTATGTGTTTCAAACAGGTTTCCAATTAACCCCCATGGGGGATTATTTGTGGGGGGGGGATTATTTGGAAACTGGTCGGGGGGGTGGGGGTTTATTGGTGGGGGGGGATTAATGGTGGGGGGGGGTTTAATGGGGGTAATACGGTAATCCTAAGCCCAATCCCAATCCTAATGAAGTCGTTGTAGGTTCCTAATCCTAAGCCCAATCCTAATCCTAATGAAGTCGTTGTAGGTTCCTAATCCTAAACCTAATCCTAATCCTAAGTGAAGCCTTTTTAACAAAGTGAAAGTGCCTTGATTGACAGCTTTGTTGAAGGGGTGAAACATTGGGATCAGGGATCAGCTCCAGCTCCGGTTTAGCTTTGTAGTTTTACGGAAACAACAAAATCTATGCAGGGACAGACACAAACGTCAAGAAAAATGCAAAAATTACGGTATTTTTGGAAAAAATTGAGATGAGATTGACCACCGTGAGGGGGGGGGGGGGGTGCGATCCCGTGTTTTCTCGCGGAGGGGGGTGGAGGGGAGTCTAGTACCCGTGTCGAGGTAAAGGGGGGGAGGGGGGTACACGGGTATCTGCCCGTGCACGGGCAGGATTTTCGGCTGAGGG
This sequence comes from Theristus sp. LFF4_11, assembly GCA_030248135.1. Classification (NCBI taxonomy): domain Eukaryota; kingdom Metazoa; phylum Nematoda; class Chromadorea; order Monhysterida; family Xyalidae; genus Theristus; species Theristus sp. LFF4_11. Next base: position 92,681 of record JASANC010003385.1, on the reverse strand, counting down.
GGGGTGGACCCCCCCCCCGCACGTTCGCTACGGGTGGGGGGGGGGCACCGTGCCACCCCCCCAAAAAACGGGGACCCCCCCCCCCCATCGGACCCCCCCTCGAAAATTTCGCCGACACCCCCCCCCCACCCCCCCCCAGAAAATTTGTCAGGCGGAGAGGCCCCCCCCCCCCCCCACAATTTTCCGTACACACTAAATTTTTTTTCGAAAATCATGATTTTTTGTCCATAAAGTCCATAATATAAGCTGAATATATGATAACTTGACCATCTTCATTGTAATTTCAACGATTTTGCAGCAAAATTTAGCGTTTTTCCTTCAAAATTTAAGCGAAAAATTATCATGGGGGGGGTGGGGGGGTGGACCCCCCCCCACAGAAAATTTTGAAAAAACGCACCCCCCCTATGGGACCCCCATGGGGGGGGGGGTCCCACGTTACCATAGGTTGGACCCCCCCTCACTTTTTGGTCGGCACCCCCCCCCCCACGGCACCATACCCCCCCCCTTCGAAAATTGTTTTGGGCCCACGGTACTGCCCCCCACAGAAAATTTTGAAAAAATGCACCCCCCCCCCATGGGACCCCCATGGGGGGGGGTCCCACGTTACCATAGGTTGGACCCCCCCTCACTTTTTGATCGGCACCCCCCCGCCCCCCACGGCACCGTCCATACCCCCCCCCCCTTCGAAAATTGTTTTGGGCCCACGGTATTGTAGGAGGAGGGTGAAAATTTCAGATTTGGCTTCGGCGATCCCATTTTTCCACCGACGACATCGTGCCTCGTGTTTTGTCCATAGTTGTTCCAGAGCCAAGGGGTTGGGGGGGGGGGGGCCGATATAGATAGCTGGAGCAAATTTTCTAGATAGATAGATAGCTGGAATATTTTGGGGGGGGGGCCGCGGGGGGGGGGGCCATGTGACTTTAGGGGGGGGGGGGCCGGTCAAAATTTTGAAATTTAATAGATAGATAGCTAAAACGCTAAAAAGCTATAAAAACAGCAAAATAATGCTGAAAATACACTAAAAATCAAGTATAAACGCGTATTTTACCTAAAATTAGCGAAATTTTCAAGAATTACGAGCAAAAATGGTCTATTTTGGTCAAAAATTGACTCATTTTATGTCTTCGAAGACAAAAATTTTCAGATAGATAGCTGGCTGAAATTTTTTTTTAGATAGATAATAGCTGAGCCGAAAAAACCTGTTTGATAGAGATAGATTCGAAAATTTTTTGGGGGGGCCGGCTCCCCCCAGGCCCCCCCCCCCTAGAACAACTATGGTTTTGTCTCTCAATTTCCCTCAAATCTAGTCAGCGTGGTCCGAATTCGAATGCACCTATTTCTGTCGACCATCAAATTTTTTTCGGCGTTCTGGGAAATTTTTTTAAATTAACTTTTAAAAAATTAATTTTGTTTTATTTAATTTGAAATAAATTAAAATAAATCGGGGTTTTTAGTTTTCACTTTTTTTCTTTGAAGTTGGAAGAACAAAGCAATAAAAATGGCGTTTCCCGTGTACAAGACCGAATGCACAAGCTGTTTTCGCACCGCAGAAATGGACGGTTTGTTGTGTAGTTTAGTTTTGTCAGTTTGGTCAGTCGTCAGTGTGTGTTTTGTTTTGTTTTTAGGTTGGCGTTTTACGTATGCGTATGCTTGCTTACGGAATGCACTTGGAGAATTCGTCTGAAAAACATGAAGTTTGCGATGACGTAGTTTGCCATAATCTGGAATTGTTCATCACAAAATACCAAAATGGGACGATTTCCGGTCATCGTTCAGTATCAGCCACTGCCTTGTGCTGCTGTTTTGCAGGTGGCATTTTGACATCATTGTCGTGCAAGCTGGCGTTTTGTCCGGTGCACGTGTGGTCGTTTCACGAGGCCACCGGAGAGACTGCGTTTGTCAAGCATTGCCGCAAACGTCGACCCGTCGCCGCAACCACCACGGTGCGCAAAAAGAAAATTGGTTTTATAAAATCCGCCTTTTTATTATAGAAAGGGTTTTAGACGGTACGAAAGCTCTCTAACTCCTAACTCCCCTTGGACAATACTAAGGCATGGTTATATAATCACAGATCACATAAATAATTGCCAATTATCTACTTTATTTTGACTGTTATTTCTTTTCAAACGTTTCTTGTGCCATTTCCAGCCAACCGATGCAGGATCGGGACAGTCACAGCCGAAAAAAATGGCCATCGGCGTGGAGGGCGGATTTGCGGCAGCGGTTGGTTGGAGCTTATTCTCTGTTGATTCTGGGTGGAATGGAATTTGTGCTTGTATGAGGTGGCCAACTTAGTAAAAGCAATAATCATGCAAAAATTCGTTTTTTTTCTAACTTCGCTTCCGCACAGGGGTAATATTCTCTCGTTTGGGCAGAAAATTGGTGAAAGTCTAAGTTTTTGCTTCTTAAGTAAGTGACGAAAACTTCAGCTCAAGCGGTCCAACCGTTAGAGCGATTCAATGTTGTACCCAATACTTTTGGACCACTCTGTATAACAGCTGTCGGTCGGTGAATCTGAATGCAATCATTCGGTGATTTCAACATTCAATTTTTCAAAACTATTCTTTTTCAGGACATTGATCGGGTTGAATATGACGACCAATATTCACTGTTTCATCTGAACACGATGGAGGAGAAAGCGATTGACCAAATCAGTGATGAGCAGCAACGGTCGGAGGCGCAACAGGTTGCACTGTTTTTCATCAATTGTGCATACTTGAAAGTATGCACAATTTTTTTATAGGTTGTTTTTTGGCAACGCCCAACGTTGAAAAAGGAACGTCTTGTTCAAAAGAGCAACACAAATGGCAATCGATCAGATTTTGTGTGTCGTGTATATTGCTTTACGTGCGGCACGACAATTGCCATATCGATATCATATACAATTAGCTAATTGGTTGGACGTTGGTGCACGCCAAAAGTGTTGGAACGCTGCGCGCGTGTGTGCTGTCTATTGCGCTATTATAATAATTTATGTGCTACGTTGGGTCGAAAAGTGTCCCGTGAACCCAACGCTGCCCATAAATTCTTATAATAGCGTTTGTACGACTGATGCAACACGCGCTCAGTACACCGCACACGCACACGCGCAGCGTTCCAACACTTTTGGCTGCCACTGTACATGCACATTAATGAGCGTTTCCAGATGGTATTGCCGTTTGTTTGTTTGTTTTGCAGATTGTGCACACCGAGGATGCGTTGTATCTGCGTCGTCTGCAGGCCGATTCGGCAGCATGGGGTGGCGAAGAGAAACAAATCACTGCACTCGCAAACATTGAACAGGTCGGTGAGAAATGCAAACGGAGGCAGCGGTCAGAGAAGCCTTCGATAGAAGAAACCGCTGGTACTGGTGGTTGCTTGCTTGCACCGACTGCTCGTTCGAATTCCGACACCGAATAAACTAAACGAATAAAGCACGCAGCACCACATAAATATTGTCCTTTTTCAGGTTTGCAGACGTGAAATGAAACTAGCTTCAATCTTTATGTGGCAATTCAAGGTCGCCTAAGTAACTCGGTCCTGTTAAGGGGACTCGGATCACTTTGCCAATTTTGCATTCCCGCGTCATGCATGAAACTGTTTACCGTATGATGTTTGCGCGCATTGAGTCTCAGGAGCAAACTAAAAGATCATAGATACACAGTCGCACTTTCGGCGTTGCTCGCCTGCCTGTGTTTTCAGGTGTTCACATTGCACCAAAACGGGCTGCAATATCTGCATGGTCACAAGCGCATAGGTGCAGCCGGTCGCGTTCTAGAAGCTGTCGAAAATGACCACTCGTCACATACGGCCTGGCTTACATCAAAAAAAATGGTGCAGCAAACCGTATTGCGATTCGCGCAATGGCGCATGGCGGCAATGAACAACAACAACAACAACCCCACCAAATAGTGCGCCATCATGCGCCATATTACTGCATTCGTTTCAGTGCGCTACACCGCCGCGAGTGGCGCGCTCCGGTTGGCGATGCGAGGCGAACGACTGCGGGCTGACCGAGAATCTCTGGTTGAATCTCGTCGATGGACGCGTGCTCTGCGGGCGCTCGCAGTTCATCACGATCGGCGTCATGAAACCGGGCAACAATCACGCGCTCCAGCACTACAATAAGTCGGTGTTGCTTTGGAAGTTCGCTAAAGGGGCATTCATGATGCAGTATTTAGTGACCACGTTGATATGTTTTAACGCAGCTACACAGCTATGCCGCTATGCGTCACTTGATACTGCTTCATGCATGCCGCTGACCGCTGCAGTAAAACAAGATTTTCTCTTGTGCATGCGTGCGTTGTTGTTGTTTTTTTTTGTTTTCAAAGTGGTCGGTTGTCGCTGCCTTTCGGTTTGCTATGCTGCTGTCGCATAGAGCGAGCTGATGTCGAGAGTGGCCAAATGCGAGTTTCGCTGTTTTCCAGAACGAAACACGGTCTGGTGGTCAAGTTGGGCACAATCACCGCCGATCCAAACGCTGCCGATGTGTACAGCTACGTGGAAGATGCATTGGTATATCATTTTGTGCTGGTTTTATTGAGTTTAGACGTCGTTGACAAGCTCTTTGCTACTCCGTGGACACGGGCAATTATTGTCAGTTTTACAAACGAGCAATTGTTATCCCAAAGGAGGTATAGTGTTGATTGTTGAATCGCTCACTTTTGCGTGCACCAGCGCCCACCCAAAGAAACTACAGTATGGCCAAATAAATGAGGCAGTCCCTCAAGGCGGGATCAGCCCCAAACTAGGAGTTGTCTTTTAAGAAAAAGCCAACATAATTCCCAATCATGTGATCAAGGGATAAAGATTGAACAGAATAGCGCGGATAATCCATTAGTTTAAAAAAACGCGTCAAATTTGGCACACAATTCAGTTTCTGAACGTCTTTTTTCTTTCATTCAAAATTCGCGCGCTCCTTGCACCCTGAAAAAAGCTGCCATGTTTAACCGGCCATACCGTACAAGAAATAATGCAAATTTTTTGCAGAAAAAAATTTGATTCCAGGTAGTCGATCCCAACCTGCGCCAGCACCTAGCCCATTTTGGCTTGGACATGGCTTCAATGGAGAAGACGACGAAAACAATGGAAGAGCTAGAAGTGGAGTGGAACCAAAAGTTGGCATTTTTTGTCTCGATCGAAGTGCGAAATGTAGATTTTTGGAATATGCAAAATTTAGAATTTTCAGCAATTTTGGAATATTTCGTTGTTGTCTGTCATACATTTGCATTGTAGTGCAGTCAACCAGCTTATTGGCGGGTATTGAGTTTTGCGTGTTGATTGATCGTGTGTCTCAAACAAGAAACAACAATGAATGTGACAAACTGTTCATGTTTCAGTTTCATCTACAACGCAATCGTGGAGGCTGGGAGTAAATTGGAACCTCTGTATGGCGCTGGTTACACGGGCTTGCACAATCTAGGCAACACCTGCTATATTAATTCGGTCCGAGTTTTGCGTTGAAGGCCAATAAAAAACCAGATTCTTCAACATTCCGAGTTATTCATTGATCGCGAAAAAAGCTATTGACTTTTTGATGCCCTTTCGTTCACTCGTCCGTCTTATTTGACAATTGATACTTGATCGCCGTGAAGGTTTAAGTGCCAAAACGAGTCTCAACCAATCAGCGTGCGCGCAAGTTGAGGAAACGTAACAAAAATGTGCAAATGCTGTGCCGCTCAGATCATGCAACTTCTATCGCATGTGCCCGAGTTCGCGCGCTATTTCCAGTTCGTCGCACAGCCGCAGAATCGTGCCGAATATCAGGATGCGTTGACTTCTATGAACTATCAAACGCATCGCATTGTAGCCGCCATTCACAACGATGATTATAGCAAGGTTGAGTCAATATCACTCGTTTTTGCATGGTTTGGCCGAAATGGTCGAGAACGTTCGTGCGATTTTGTTGATTTTTGAAAGTTCAATTTGCTAGTATGCCCGCTTAGAATTCGGCTATTTTTGCTTGACTTGAATAAGTAATGTTTAGTTTGACTGCAGTGTACAGAACTTCGCTCTGAGTGTTGCTTCCGTTAACGTTTTCGTTGCGAAATACACGTCCAACAGAACATTATCAGACATAAAACGTTGTTCTCTGTCAGAAGCCGAACAGCGACACTTGGCCGGACTGGTTGAACGGCATCAGACCGTTGCTGTTTCGTCAGCTTGTTGCACTGTTCTATCCGGAGTTTGCGAGCTCTCGTCAGCAGGACGCCGAGGAGTTTTTGAGGTCGGCAAAAAAAATAAATGATACAATTAATCGAACTCGTAAGTTATAGGCTACTAGCTGATTGCTTGGTGCGGGACAGAGCGCACCTTCACAACAACGCCTGCACAGAATCGCGATCACCAACCAATCAGCTGACAGTCTATAATTTAGGCTTTGATTGTAGTCAAATTGGTCAGTTTTTCGGATGGAGGAGCACGAACAGCCAATCAGTGAGCCGGGGGCTCAGTGCAAAACGAATATTTGATGCTCTTGTGTTGTGCAGATTTTTCCTCGACCGCATCGAGAACACGAAACAGCCCGGTCACGCAGCGCCCTGCGATCTGTTCGCGTTCGATGTTCGTTTCATTTACGTTTTTAAATGTCAATTTGACTTCAATGTCATCCTGTTGTGCATTCGCTGTCAACATTTGAGTGAAACGCTTACAAACGCCGAAAACTTTACTCTATTCAATTGGATAAAAGTCCTTCCTAAAGTTGGCAGCAGGAAGAAACGCCGTTTTCTTTGGAAAATACCGGTTTGTTACACGGTTTTTGTCCCACTTTAACAAGTGTTTTTCACAAAAAATCGACGTCTAAACAAAGCGTTCTGTCTTCTACAAACCACAAGTTCACCAGAAAAGGTCGTTGCATGGTGCGTTGCGCAAATTCGTATGTCAAATTGAAATCACTTGTGAAGAGAGTGCCGGACACAATATTGCGACCAGGACTTCATCAGTGCACAAGCCAACTGGCCAGTTTCTTTTCAGCTGGAAGACCGAATGGAAGACTTGGTGAGTGGGCAATGCTGCTATCGGCAGAACAAAGACTCTGTGTTGGGTGTGGCAATCAGAGATGAACTGGTGACAAATAAGGAGCAGGTGGCGAAGTTCGACGAGAAAAGGAGACAAGCGAAAGAAGCTGGAATCACTGAGCCAACGCCAGACGAGGTTACCTGATGTTTCCGTAGTTTGCGCAAGATTTTCTTCGATTCGTTCGTGTTCGTTGGTTGCAGCGTGAGTTATCATACTTTTTTTTGAAACTCAATTACCACAGGTGGTGCGCCCCATTTTGTCGCTGCGCGCGCTCATTGAGCAACACTTCTCGTCCGAAACCATTCCAGGTGTGCTTGAATCATTGTGCCTTTACTTTACTTTTTTTCTTTTCTTTTCTTTCTTATAACTGACAAGTGTGGTGTCGTCATCTGGTGGCACCGAGCACAAGTCCATGCGGGTTTTCTGTTGTTTTCCAGACTACAAATCGCCGGTGTCTGGTGAGAATACGGGTATCCAAAAGCGGCTTCGTATCACATTCCCGAAATATCTCGTCGTCCAAGTCAAGGTTCGCTTTGTTGTCTCGCTGGTGCGATTTTGGAGTGTTCTGAGAGCACACAACAACTTTTCTGTTGCAGCGTTTCTTGATGGACGATTATGGTGAGGCGAGCAAGTTTGATGGTGAATTGACGGATGTCGAGAGACTCGAGTTGACGCCGTACTTGGCGCAAGGTTCTGGAAACATTTCAGAATGGAATTATTTCCTTTTTTGTGCTAAGTTGCTTAATGAGATGATCGTAATCAGAGGGCGTTGCGTGTCATATTCGGAGGCAGTTTCAGTTGCAGATTTTCTCGTATGCACTACGTCCATTGGCTCATTTGTCATTTGTTTTGCCACCCACATGTATTGATGCACTGTGCACGTGGCGGCGCACTTTTATGTTTGCTGCATTGGAACCTGTTTCCTTGTGTATTTGTCTGACGCTTAAGACGGAACAAAACACATTGCCTGTGTGTTTGCGTCCGGTGCCACATTCGACTTACGTGTACGTGTTCGAGCGAAAGTGCGCGGTGTTCATGCGCGCACGTTACCAACGTTATGAGAAACAATTCGTGTCTATTGTTCTCATGATCGTTTTATGCAGGCCCGCAAGCAAGCGAGTCACTGATCGCGAACGCCATCCAAGGCAACGACGACGTCGACGAGGCCAAGGTGCAGCAGCTGCTTGAGTTCGGCCTCGGCGATCGCGTGTCCGTCGTGAGGGCGCTCCGCAAGTTCGACCAAAACATCGAGGCCGCTGCAAACTGGCTGATGTCTGGTACGTCCGCTTGACCACTTCAGCAACGTGTTTGCGTCTACACTCGGTTGCTGATTTGGGAATAGTTTTCGAGTTATTTTGGTAGGTTTTTAGGTCGAACATTGAAATCCTGTTGAACTGCAGATGTAAGAGCCGTGTTTGACAGTTTCTCTAAATTTGTTCAGAGCATGAATAAAATAGGGCTATCAACCTGGACATGCGGCGCCAATTATGGACAATCATCTGAAGCGTTTTCTGAGAAAAGAACGTCACTATTTGTTGCAGGCTTTGTGCTATTTTTAGGTGAAGCTGAAGCGGACGCAGCAGACGGAGGTGGGAATGCAGAGCGGTATCGATTTGCTGGTATGGTGTATATGGCAGTAAGCCCATGTGTTGCTTGCTTTAAATCGTGACACAACAGCGCAGTTTCACCAGTGCTGTGACTGCGTTTTGACTTGGTGACACAAAAATGTTGGGTTTACACCAGCTGGGTGCATGGCTAATCCGCGTGCCATGTCCGCGTATTTGCTCACGGTCAGTATACGTTTCTCACTGGCCGCACCAAGCTGACCCACACACAACAGTAAATTTGCGTGCGAGTATTGTGCTATTATTTCAAATGTTCACATTTTTGTTTCAGGCGAAATGCCGGCAGCAGCTGTATCTCAGCCTAGCACAAATGCTACTGGCCAATATGAGTTGCTCGGTTTTGTTTCGCACATGGGTAAGAGCACGTCCTCTGGGCACTATGTTTGCCACGTAAAAACGGAGGTTGGTCCGTTGGTTTGACGTTTTGCTGATTCACTGTCAACAAAATGCCTCGAATTGTCCGTTTACGTACAGCTAGCTGGCTCATTAACTGAATTTTTGATCGTGTGCGCTCAATGGTCTTACAAGCTGTATTAATGGTCATTGCATGTGAACGTCGGAGTTCATGTAAATGCAGTACATGCCAAAGTTTAAAACATTTTAACACCCAATGTGATTATCATGTGAACACGGTGCCTTTTCAAAGGGTGTTTTCGTTACGCAGTTGCAACCGAAGACGCGGGCAGATAATTGTCCATTTTCGTTGCCACGCTCGCAGTGTAACCGTTGCATGTTTCATTTGAAGCTGTTGGCATTGCTCTTGATAGAAATGTTACTTTTTTCAGAAAGGCTGGGCGCTATTCAACGACGAAAAGGTCGCCCGTAGTGAGAAAACGCCGTTTGGCCTCGGCTACCTCTACCTCTATCGTCGAACTCAGTCCTAGACGTGTTGCGATGTTCGATAATTTTCAAATGTTTTGGTTTTTGTTACATTCGTTCATTTGTGTTATGTCTGAGCACTCAAAGACGGACTACACAAAGAGCGTCACTGTTAGCACTGACTGTTGCTTGTTTTGTTTGTCATTTACTTGTTGTTCGTTGCTTACTTGCTTTTATGTTTTATCGTTGTTAAACGTGAAACGATGACAAGTTTTAGATACAGATGGTGGATTGTGAGGATTTCGTAGTTGACTCAAGATATATATGCTTTTAAAATGGCCGACATACTGGTGCCTTTTTCGTTGTTTCAGCAGTCGTGTTGTGTTTTCATGTTGTGTTTCCTGTGCTTTGTTCTACTGCGTTTATTCTTTTGTTTTTGGAAGTCTTGATTCTTGTGATCAGTCAATCACACACCATAATGTTGAGATATACGTAAAATTGTGATTATAATTTCAGTTACTTAAAATTGTGATTATAATTTCATTGAAACAGTCGTTTTCGTTTCTTTTTGCTGGTCCTGCCGAGACGGGTATAACCTGTTCTTTTGATAAGCCCGAGTAATGTCAGTATTGTGTTCCAGTGTTCGTAAATGAAATGAAATGTGTGAATGGAACCAGTTCGGTTACCTTGGAAGCCCGTTTTCTTTGTCAATGTGTCATTCAGTCGCGTTTCTCACGCGATACATTGTGCATTTTGATTGACTGCCGTTTTGCGGTCGTGAAAGTAGATGCCGATGAGAGCTAAATGGCTGCCACAAGAAACTGAGTCCACAACCATTCACAAACGACCAATTCAAAAAACGTTTGTCTGGTGACGAAAGAAGTGAACCAGCCAACCGGCATTCGTGCAATGGCGCATTTTTTTGCTGTAATATATCGATTTTCCGTCCGATATTGGTCTTCACACAGAATCAAAAGTGAAATGTTCTGCACCGCTGTGTTCGGCTGTCGACAGTGCGCTCGAGATACGATGAAACTGAAACGGATGACCGAACGGGCGACACGATTATTTTGTCGAGCATCCAGACTCGTGCCTTGCAACCAGTCGAAATGCAACGTCAACAATAGTTTCCGGCGGACGTTTTGCACGACAGTGGTTGACGGCGACAAACGAACGCACGGCAAAACTGCAATTGCATTCGATGATGACGCAATCGCGTCAAAATTGGGCACTGCACCGACGACGGAACGGAAACAGTTCGGATTGGCCGAGTTTGAGTTTGCGACGACCGTCAGTCGATCGAGCATTTTCGGCAAAATACAGCAGACTCATTCGCAGCTGGTCGGTTTTGCAAGGTTGTTTTTTAACGATCCGAACGCACGAACACCAATCAGTGCCATGTGTTTTTATCCAAAGCCAATCCAGCGAAGCGCGCAGGCCGCCGTCAAGGGGACACGTATCGAGGTTTTTTCTGTCATTCAGTGCCTGCAGCCTTCGGCGAGGCTCGATCGCTCGAGTCGTGTTTCATGCGGTAGCCAGGCCTACGTGACAACGATTGTGCGAACGCCAGATTTTTACACTTCATGATAAAAAACTGGTCGCACGTTCGTTCATATTCAAATGTCACCCTCGTGGCCGCGTGGTAGCGCTGCGTTAGACCCCACGTGTTCAGCCTATCAAGCATCGTTGACGGGTGCATGGCCACTTAATGACCGTTGAAGTACTCGATGGGCGCCCTGCTGGACGGTGTGTGTTGGACGCTTTGCTGGGTTAGCCCTGGCCTGGCTAAAACAACATCGCCTCAAAATGTTCGTTCGTTCGAGTTCGAATAAAAAATTTCGACAGAGTCGTATTGTTATAGAAAACGTATAAATTTCGCAGGCAGTAGACAACGCGGCCGTTATCATGTATGACTCGTGCGCACACGACTTGGATTTTGAAAAGTTCTGCGAAAGTAAGTTGTTTTGCTGGGGCTATTTGGTGTTTGTCACTTTGTATTGCTCGCTTTATATTGGAAAAATTGTGATTTTGAAATTTCTAGTTTTCGATCTGCCGGACTCGTTTCTGACCTGGTTCCGCGTTACGGCCATGCACGTTTGGTGAGTGCTGAAATGAGAAGTAAGAAGTGAGAGTGCAAAACAGAAAACAATCGAGTTGTCGTGTCATGTTGTTCTTTGCAACATCGTGATTGTTTATTCTCTCATTCTCATGAACCATTGCTGATTACTAACCAGAAACGCAACGCAAATTATTAGCTGGGATTCATTGTGAACCTTGGCAACAGTAAGTTTGTGAGGCTGAATTGGCGCAAACCAGCTGGCAGTCGATGCCAGCTGGTGCTATAATAGCAAGGTGGGGTTCACGTTCACGACAGAGTGCGCTCATTTGCCAGGTTGCTGCTGTATCGAATGCAGCGACAACAGCCACCGTTGAATGCAGACACGTTTGAGCGACTGCGTGACTCGATCTACTTGAATCTGTGGAACGATGTGGAGACGAGACGGGAAGCGTTGTCGGTAGATATTGGTTTGCCGCTTCAGTTTTGGAAACGTTTCAACGGATCGGAGTATTTCATTTTCAAAGAACAATCAACAAAAACTGTGGTTCCCTTTTTCTTTCCTACTGTCTCATTGTTTTGTTGTTTACCTATGTGCACAGTAAGAGTGCAAAATCGTGTCAGGACCGAATATTGTTGAAGCTATCTTCTCCGTTCTCCGTTGGCTCAAAAGTTGATTTCACCCTGTTCGTTTTAGTGCAGGTATTTTAGGGACTAATCGGCCCAGTTTTCAATGCAAACACCAGACGGCAATGTAGACCCGTTTGACATTCTTGCAGCGTTTTTCTGCTTTTTTTCTCTCAGATTCAACTCGCCGATCGAGGCATCCGACGGCAACTGTCAGACGACCAACTGCGCTCATTGAACGTGTTTCTGACGATCGATTTGGAATTGGTGCGTGATTTTGTGGGTTTTCTGTCCAGCGTGTGTTTTTGTGGGTTTAGTTCCGGAGAGGCACATCACTGAGGAGGCCCAGCCCTCCTCTGCGTCTGATGTTCGAAAAAGGCCAAAACGCCAAGAACGGTCATACAATTCGGTTGATTGTTGATGTTGTTGCTGATTACTGCCACTGCGGAAAGCTGTCGCATCGCAGCAACTTAGCGTCAGCCAGGCTGCACGTGAGCAACAATGTTGGTCGAGCACATCCACAACACGAAGACTGTGTTCGGACAGTGGTCACGGATAGGAGAACAAAGATGAGAAGTTGAGAGGTGGCATAAAGTATCTATTGTGGATTTATTCAAACGTGTCCTGACTAAAATGACGTCATGTGCTTTAAAAACGCCCGTTTGTCAAAGTACAGGCACTAAAATGTCAGTTTGGTGTGACTGATTCAACATTCACCATTTATTTACGGGAAGAAATCGGCTAAACGGAAAGTCTGATATGCTTTGAACGACAAGCGCATGTTTGGCGGCACATGACGTCATTTCAGTGGGACACGTTTGAAAAAATAGGTCATAGATAGATTGCTAGGCGAGCAATCAGATCGCACGACAGAAAAAAATCCAAATCAGTCTTTTGCTCATCAATTGATATACTGGTGACTGAAACTGCAAATGTGATTCAGCATTTTGACGTCTTGAACGAATGCTGACTGTTCATGTTCATCCAGTGTCCTTGCAGCATCACGATCTCAGTGCAAATCACAATCAAACGCGACCACGCAGTCATATGTCAAAACTGTGTGCCCAGCCGGTGTATTACCGGTTCAGTGTCGACACGTTTTTGAGGCACCTTTTGTGGTCGTCAAATAGATGCACATAATAATCCTCCTTGACAATCCGAAAGAGTCTTTAGTGTGTCAGTCAGGTCGAGACGAGTGTGCAATAAACTGGCTCTAGACAGGTTGCGCATTTGATCAGAATCGTGAAAGCATTCTTGCAGAGTGTTCTCGGCGACGACAAAGAACTTGCGGCCACCGTATGGCGACAGTTCCATGACTGCACAGTCGTCAGCCCGGTGCTCGTCAGTCGATTCGTACGATACATTCGACAACAGGTTTGGCTGGGCAACTTGCTAATTGGCTACATTTGAATTGGACGGTGTTGGTTGGTCCATAACCGTTCATTGCAGCAGATCAGTTGTGGGCTTGCTGAATTGTTGCTTGATACTGGTTGCATTTTACACGTTTCAGTGTGTTTTCTCAGGTATTCTTCTTGGAAAACACGACTTTGGAGGCGTTGTTGGAAAACGGTTTTGACTTCCAAGAGCGGCAGGACTGATGATTTACTTGGCTAATTTATTACTTTGCGCATGCCCGTGCAATGTAGTTTCAGCTTGTTCAGAATGTTATTACGTTTAGTCTCAATGCAGCGTTGTTGTTATGCAAACGTTGTCAGTTTGATAGTGTTCGTGTTTGGTTTTAGCTGCGTGCTGACTGGTCATGGTTGAAGCAGCCAATCAGCACGTTAGATTATCACAATGTTCGCTCAATGATTGCACAGTTCTGATTGTTTGACTGACTCCACAGACAAATCAAAACATTGATGGGCGTTTTCGCAATAAACGTATCTCAGTGTGGTCGTGGTGCAATTTTTCGGACCAAATAAATCCGTGAAAGATCCAAATAAAAGTTATCCCTGTCTGAGAATGTGGGCGAGAAGAGCAGAAACTGTTGTAGGATTGCACAGCAACGCGTCGTCTGTCCAATTGAAAAATACAGTTGAACTCTAAATTACAGGCTGACAGCTGATTGGTTGCAACTGTGCATAGATCACGAAAAAATGCTCGGGGTCATCCGGCGAACCGCAGACATGAACTGTTCTGTTGGACTTTGCAGCCAACATTCACATCCGACGGATACGTCCCGCTGGACGTCCCTGAACTCGACATCGCCGTGTTCGATTCGCTGCACCAAATTGACGTTGATCACGTGCGCACGACAGAAACCGTGGCCTGAGCATTGAAACGACTGGCTGGAAATCATCATTGGAAAATAATCACTGGAAACACCAGTTCCAATCGAACCCACGAATCGCACCGTTCAGCACATGTCCAGCTCCGATGCAACCAACCAATCAATCGCAAGAGGGAAATGAGCGAATTCATTCATGCATGAGGGAAAACGGTTCACTTGCAACCACAAAAAGTATCCTGTGGGAGTGTGTCAACCACCGACCACACCGTCAAACTACGAAACTAGCACACTTGAGTAGAGCTTATTTAGCAAAACGACGTGGTTTTAGCATGACATAAAGAGCCAGCAAAACGTGAGCTGACGAATTGTACATTTTAATTTCAATTGTACTTTGACGCAAAATTGTAATTCCTTGTCTTTTTTTCAAAGAACATGCAACGAAATGTCGCCGCGAACGCAAGCAACGTAGGTTTTTTTTAGCTGTGCGGCATTTCCACGCATCATTCAACATTTATTGCGCCTCCTTCGCACGAAAAGCTAAATACCGTTCAAGCAACGGCCGCTGCCGCAGCGCACTTGTCGTATCCTCTGCGGCAGATAATCGGGCGTGTTCACCAGCTCCGACTCGCACGTGGCGCACAACTCCGCCAATTCGCCGTCGGGCGTCCGGTGGCTGTGTTGCGTGCAAGTGCCGTGCGTTTTCGGCTGCGCCGTCTGTTGCAACGGTGAGCCGGCGGGCACACGACACTCGCAGCCGGCCGGCAGTTGAAGCACCGCCGTGCGTAGCGAGCCACCGTCGGCGGCGCTCACTAAAACCGGCAGCGCCGTGTACCGTTGGGCGCAGCGGCCGCGGCCTGAGTGCAAATGCGACGGCGGTTGGAGAGAAAAAAAGCGCGGCGAACTCGCTTTATCCATGTTTTCTGTCAAACAAACAAAAAATGTTCAAGATACTGAGTGACCAGGCAATAGGGTTGTTAAACAAAAATGAAAATTTTTTTTTGAAAAAAAAGTGATTAAAAAAAAACAAAAATGCCGATTTTTTTTTAAAAAAAATTCGAAAAATTTTCCTCTAATATGCTCTGAAAACCTCAATTTTGGCAAAATTTTTCGAAAGTTCAACAAAAATTTTCTTTGATTATACCTCGTAAAACCTTTAGCAGTCGATTTTGGGCCGTTTTACCGACTGATTTTAGGCTACGACAACATCTGCGATGAAGTTTTTGAGCGTCCCAAAGCTTGGCCTACCATTTCCGATGCAGATAAGGTGACGATTCGCCTCGCAGAGCGTCCGATTGTGCTCGCTGCTCCGTTTGCAAGCGCTACGTTGTCTGGTTGCTTGCTGCTTCGTGTCGTGTCGTCGCAACACCATCAGAAGAATTGATCGAATTTCAAGGCGGTATGTTTGTCTTCACTTTAGCATTAGTTTAGCTGGGGACAATTAGTGACGTTTTGGAGGTCAAAACACAAGAAGAGGCATGGTGACGGTTTGGAAAAGGGGTAATTGAGGTCACCAAAACAAAATCTGCAAAGTTCCGTCATATGGGAGTCATTCGGGAGGCGCTTGCATATCATATGTGGTTCTTCGGACTCCCTGATTGATTTAGCACAACTTTGATTTTTAAATTTTTTTTTTTAAATTTTTTTTCAACAAAAATGACGATTTTTGTTTTTTTTAACAACCCTACCAGGCAAGTTCTAGTTCTCGCCAGCGACCTGGACTGATCATGCAAGCTTGGTCAGTACAGTACACCATTTGTATCTTGGACAGATTTTTTCTTCTTAAAATTTCAAATGAAAGAAACTCTGCACAAATTTTTCGACTGCGTTTCAACAAAAGAAGAGTTCATCGACAAAATTGATTGATTGATTGATTGAATGATTCAAGTCCGCTGAAAAAAAGAATGGGATCGGGCTCAATAGAAAAGAATTAACACCGTTTGCAAATAAGAGTGGGGGGGTCTAGCGCTACATGGGAAAGTTTTTAAACCAAGGGTGCAGGGACATTCTACTAATCAAGGCGCTTCAGGTTTACCCCCTGAGTACCCCCTGATTATGCCTATAAAGGTCGTTTTTAGGGTGCGGAAGTTAAAAAAACCCTCGATTTTTTGCGATTTTTTGCAAAGTGTACCTTTTTAGCCCTACCGTATCTCGTTGTTGCACAGTTTCTGGAACCTCACACAGTATTCACGTGAAAGATCTTGCGGAGTTCTTTAAGGCCCTGTATTAATGAGCCCTTGCAAGGGGTCCCTGAGGCGCTACGACGCTAGTTAAAATTACTTTTTTTGAAAAATTACGTCATTTTTTTAAAACATTTTTTGAGCTCATAAAAACAAATTTTTGTCTTTCATTTTTGGTTCTATAGGGGGGTTTTCGGGGTCGCTGAATTCGAATCTGACCTTAGATTTTCGCTCCGAGCATTTTTTGGCCCAAAAATTGGGCAAAAACACATTTTTAGCGTTTTTCAGTGTTTTTTGTTTTAATGTTTTAATTTTATGCGTAGATTTTATTAAAAAAGCTACTTTACAACCGTTGTACTTGAATCAGTTTTTATATTTTGCAACTGACCGCTTGCTCACTCAAAAAAATGGGTAAAATGTTGATTTTTTGCTTTTTTCATATGTTTTCGTTTCACAGTGAAAAAAATCAGTTCAGAAACCACTTTTAATTTTAATTGTTAATTCTCCAGGGGTTTTTCGACATCGCTCAATACGAATCTAATTTTAGATTTTTGCCCCAGGCATTTTTTGCCCAAAAATTGGGCAAAAACATTTTTTTGCGTTTTCCAGTGATTTTTTGTTTTAATTTCTAATTTTAATTTTAATTCTAATAGCTTTACAACTGCTGTACTTCAATACGTTATTATATTTTGTAACGGACCACTTTCTCACCCAAAAATGGGTGAAACATGGATCTTTTTACCGTTTTCAGACGTTTTCGTTTCATAGTAATAAATAAGTTTGAAAACAGTTTTTAAAACCCCTTCCTAGGAGTTCCCAAATGCGCCGAATTCATATCTGTAAGCAAATTTTACAATTGACTCATTACTAACCCTTATAAATGGGTAAAAAATCTACACTGTAGTCTTTCTGTAGACGTTTTTCTTTTTTGTGTTTGAACCAGACTTGTAAATTAATGTTAATTTGTCCTCGCGATTTTTTTTGCGCCGCTGAAGTTAAATTTGTTTTTGGTTTTTTTTAACTGGTGCTTTTTTACCCCAATTTTACCCAATTGGGTAAAAACTATCACTTTCAGCTTTCTGTTTGAAACGTACATTATGAATGGTTTTGCGTTTCTTTGATGCTTGAGATTGATGAATTCAAGTCTGCTGTCATGCACCGAGAGTAGTGTTTTAACCCAAAAGGGTAAATACTTATGCGCTTGCCTTATTTCGAGTCTTTTTGCCTTTTGTGAGAAACAAGCTTGTAAAGGCTCTGTATTCTAGTTAGTTAGTGTATTTAGTTTTCATTAGTCTTTTGTTTTCTAAAGCTCTCAAGTTTTTTTCTCAAGACTGAGAGACTGACATGCACCCATACCGAATATACATTTGCCCTAATGTTTTGCCCCACTTTTTACCCTTTTGGGTTAAAACACTAGTCTCGGTGCATGACAGCAGACTTGAATTCATCAATCTCAAGCATCAA
This sequence comes from Theristus sp. LFF4_11, assembly GCA_030248135.1. NCBI lineage: Eukaryota > Metazoa > Nematoda > Chromadorea > Monhysterida > Xyalidae > Theristus > Theristus sp. LFF4_11. The sequence goes on along the minus strand of JASANC010003385.1, from coordinate 74,684 downwards.
AGAAACGCAAAACCATTCATAATGTAAATTTCAAACAAAAAGCTGAAAGTGACAGTTTTTACCCAATTGGGTAAAATTGGGGTAAAAAAACACCAGTTTTACAAAACCACAAACAAATTCAACTTCAGCGGCAAAAAAAAAATTCGAGGACAAATTAACATCAATTTACAAGTCTGGTTCAAACACAAAAAAGAAAAACGTCTACAGAAAGACTACAGTGTAGATTTTTTACCCATTTATAAGGGTTAATGATGGGTCAGTTGTAAAATTTGCCAAGAAATATGGATTCGGCGCATTTGGGAACTCCTAGGAAGGGGTTTTAAAAATTGTTTTCAAACTTATTTATTACTATGAAACGAAAACGTCTGAAAACGGCAAAAAAATCCATGTTTTACCCATTTTTGGGTGAGAAAGTGGTCCGTTACAAAATATAAAAGTATTCAAGTACAGAAGTTGTAAAGCTATTAGAAAACAATTTTTTAAATAAAAATCCACACTTAAAATTAGAAATTAAAACAAAAAACCACTGGAAAACGCAAAAAAAGTGTTTTTGCCCAATTTTTGAGCAAAAAAATGCCCGGGGCAAAAATCTAAAATTAGATTCGAATTGAGCGATCTCGAAAACCCCCAGGAAAATTAACAATTAAAATTAAAAGTGGTTTCTGAACTTGTTTTTTTCACTGTGAAACGAAAACATGAAAAAAGCAAAAAAAATCAACATTTTACCCATTTTTTGAGTGAGCAAGCGGTCAGTTGCAAAATATAAAAACTGATTCAAGTACAACGGTTGTAAAGCTATCAGAAAATAGTTTTTTTAATAAAATCCACACATAAAATTAAAACATTAAAACAAAAAACACTGAAAAACGCAAAAAATGTGTTTTTGCCCAATTTTTGGGCAAAAAAATGCTCGGAGCAAAAATCTAAGGTCAGATTCGAATTCAGCGACCCCGAAAACCCCCCTGTAGAATTAAAAATGAAAATCAAAAATTTGTGTTTATGAGCTCAAAAAAATGTTTTAAAAAAATGACGTAATTTTTCAAAAAAAGTAATTTTAACTAGCGTCGTAGCGCCTCAGGGACCCCCTTGCAAGGGCTCATTGATACAGCGCTTTAAATAACTCCGCAAGATCTTTCACGTGAATACTGTGTGAAGTTCCAGAAATTGTGCAACAACGAGATACGGTAGGGCTAAAAAGGTACACTTTGCGAAAAATCGCAAAAAATCGAGGTTTTTTGAACTTCCGCGCCCTTAAAACGACCTTTATAGGCATAATCAGGGGGTACTCAGGGGGTAAACCTAAAGCGCCTTGATTAGTAGAATGTCCCTGCACCCTTGGTTTAAAAACTTTTCCATGTATCACGGAATGTTCCTAGGGCCCCCCACTCTTATTTGCAAACGGTGTTAAAATTCCAACCAAACCCGATCTACATTGTACCTTCACTTTTGGTAGTTGAAAAGTTCGTATGCTCTGTGTTTTGCAAAAAAAATCTGACTGGTTACAAGAAACATACTGTGTACCTTCAAGACAATTTCGTGCGTCTGGCGCAGCACTGCAAGTGACTTGTCGCAACATTTTCGGTCGATAGTTTGACGGCAGCTTTCGCCACTGCGCGCACTGCTGACACAACTGGCCTGGTTCAATGGTGCCTCGGCAGTTCGGCGTTATCAAACGACCCGGCAAGCCTGAAATTGTGCAATTGCATGTGATAATTGATCAGTTTGATTTTTCGATTGCTTTGTGGTTGATTTGACTGATCAATTTTTCGAATTTTTACTTGTTTATATGGTCAAACGAGACGAGCGCGCCGCATACCGCAGAAGCAAATCGCTTTTCAACAGTGCCTGCCAGAATTCTAATGTGTCGCCCCAGCTCTCTCTCTATCGAACTCACGTCGAGACCTGATCAAGAATACGCGTGGCTCACATCACAGCCATACAGTAGTACAGTATGGCCGAATAAAAAAGGCAGCCCGTCAAGGCGGGATCAGTCGCAGACTAGGAGTTGTCTTTTTCAAAAATGCCAACATAACTTCTAATCATGTGTTCAAGGGAGCAAGAATGAACATAATAGCACGAAGAATCCAATAGTCTGAAAAAACACGTCAAATTTGGCACACATGTTGGTTTCTGAACGTCTATTTTTTTTCATTCAAATTTCGCGCGCTCCTTGCACCCTGAAAAAATCTGCCATGTTTACTCAGTCATTCCGTACATCACTTTGCATGGTAAAAACCGTGCACAGTTCAACCAGGACATCAATTATGGCTGGCATGGCACTGCAAATGGCCACTTTGCGTGTTCTATTTCAGGCCAGTTTCATTACGGTCTCACGGTTTTTTGTGTTCCAAAAATTACCGTGGTTAAAAACAGCAATGAACCATGGTATCAAAAATATACAGCGCTTTTTTTACAACGGTCATTTTGTGGGGCTTGGCTTGGCATATGTAAAAAAAACTTTACGTTTATACTGTACGTACTAAAACCAAGCAAACTAAAATCAGCACGCTGATTGCTGGACAGTGTTCAAATGCAGCCAGTCACTGAGTCATACAAAAAACATAAAGGCACTTACGGTCAGCGCGAATGAGTTTGCCTTGCATGCTGCGTTCAACTGTGAAAACAACCAATAGAATAATAGTTGCCACTGTGAGTTGGCCGCTTCTTAGTAGTGCCATATCATACAAATAAGAAATGCAGAGGTTCGAGAAAATTTTGAAAATGCAACAGTTCTTCCGAAAAAAATCAGCAAAAAAACGTTCGTTCGCGTGAGTCGAATAAGAAGTAAAGTCGTTCCGTGTAAAGTCGTTCCGATTTTTCGCTGATAATTTCTACCCTTCGAATAACATACTTCAGGCGTTCAATGTGTCAAACAAACCCTTATGAAACGCGACGTCATTTTGACAGTGAAACAAGCTGCGGATTTGTTTCAAAGCACTAACAACAAGAATCAGCTTTCAAGACGTCGTGACAACATTTCAAACAATAGAAACGGACGTTCATTCATCCGGAGGTTCAGGAATCGAAAAGCTTGCTCAAATCTTTAAGATTCGTGAAACGGTTTGATTTTTATGTGAGCTCGGTCTTCCATTCTGGACAACGCAAAGAAAAATGAATTCAGGACAACTTTCTGCGACCTCGGTTATTGCAGTGTTGAGCACTTTTTCCTGTGTGTACATTTTCACTGCACAAATGTTCGAAAAGTGTGTGGTAAATTTTATTGCTCGGTTACTTTATTCAAACTTGACAACATATTAGTTTTGTCGTGTGACGTGGGAGTTATTTTACACGGGCCAAAAAAGTTATTTGAAAAAAACGTGACTGCTGCTGCTAAACTGGTGTAAACATTCCACGTACTCGTCTGCTGTGTAGGTGTGCAATATATTGTACAGTATGGCCGAATAAATAAGGTAATCGTTGTATTCTTCGTCAAGGCGGGATCAGTCGTAGACTATGAGTTGTCTTTTTTAAGAATGTCAAGATAATTTCCAGTCGTGTGTGCAAGGGAGAAAGAATGAAACAGAATAGCACGGAAAATCAATTAGTTTAAAAAAGACGTCAAATTTGACCCACAATTGGGTTTCTGATTGTCTTTTTTATTCAAAGTTCGCGCGTTCCTTGCATCCTGAAAAAAGCTGCCATGTTTACTCTTACTCGGCCGTAAAAATTCCGTAATAACAAACATGTTTGTCATTTTTTGTCACAAACACCAAAAAAGCAAAACATATCTGAATCGATTGGACGAAGGGGCTTGTCGGTTTTTCATTCGTCTCTCTTTCTTTCAAAACTCACCTTTGTCAGCAAACACCAACCAAATGGTGCTAGCTGCAGTCGAAGTTCGATGCTGAATGAACAACGCCAACACCAATTGGACTGGGACATCGTCCATTGGTGCGTTTGGCAGGCGCGCAAAAACAGTCCCGCACCGGTAACAATTTCAGAACACAAAACATAACAATACTGATACAAACTGCTCCAAACGAACGAACATCAATTTAGGTGATGTATTTAGCCAGGACTAAAACAACACAGAAAAGCGTACAGTACGCCGTTAAGTATTCATTCTGTTGTTCTGTCATTCAGTGCCTATACACCCCTTGGCAGGGCTCGATCCCCTCCTCCCCCCCTCCGAGCTCACAGACAATAATCCACCAGACCACGAGTGCCTGCTGTTGTACCACGCTACAAACGAGTCCGAACCGCTGTGCTAACCGCCTGGGTGTGTTGTCGCGTGCGCCCGGTTGCCCGCGTGGTGTCGTGTCCCGCGTGTTACGCCGCTAATAACAGTGGCAACAGGACGCTCGGCAATTTGGGTGACTCTCTGCGCGGTAACACGCAAGAGGACGGGATACACCCGCACCAGAAACCGTGCAACCGTTTCTTCAGAAAAGATCTTGTTGGTTACGTATTCTGTATTCTAAAATTAGAATGTGATACATTGATAATAAGTGTCGCTTGGCTAGACAACGATGTGTGTTATCGTGAGTTATTATGTTATCTGAGCGGGACATAATTTCAAAATGAACATATGTTGCTCACCTACGTATGCATATAGTTAGTTCATTGTCATCCCGAGAAACTTTATACGCATGCATTTGAGAAATGCACACCTTTATCATCAACCAACGCAATTTTCCATATTAAAATGATTTGCTGTGATTTGCACGTTCAGCCAATCACAAATCGGAGTGCATTTTGAACTCAGCCAATCAGCTCGACTGACCATCAAACAGTTAGATGTTATCAATCATATCAAATAACGCAAGTTGCAATAATATATCTTGTAAGAAGCTTGGAAACATGAGTGTGATTTCGTATGCACAAACTGGCTGAAACTGCAGCACACATGTACAGTATATAAAATATCTGTAGGTACTCACGCAACTCGCCGACCAGAATAGAATTTTTTTGACTTTAGAGCATTTTTTTGCAGAAAGCTAAACTTTGAATTACATGCACGTTTATTTGCCTCGTTCAATGAGTTGTTTTACTTCCACTAATTTCAAAGTATTCACGTTCAAACATGGGAAAATCCCCCCAAAAATATTACCACAAAAAGTTGCCAGGTTCATTACCACAAAAAGAATATGAAGGTACATGTATACTTGGTGATGGGTAACTCGAGTTTAGTTTTGTGGAGTGGCATCCCTTCAGTTTTGCCGATCACAAGCTGCAGCGAATCTGCATTCAAATCATGGTAATTTTGCTGCTTTGCGAATTCTGCACACAGTCGCGTTGTTTGTTTCAAAACTTTTTCCATGTAAAGATGAACACGACAAATTAAAAAGAACAACTAAAAATACTTGTTCACGGCAATTTTTTTGCACTTATTCAGTTCTGCGTTATTATCAGAAAGTGGAAAATACTTTATTGGTTCTTTGACGCTAAAAATCATTGTTTAAAACGAGTTTTTTCGCATGTATTCCACCCGGAATTGCGTTTTTTATGTTGAAGCACTGTGACGACAAACGTGCGTGCCGCGGTATAATTCAAAAGTCGCTTTTGGTTTTCGAATTTGATGGAGAAAAATTTAGAAGCATATACGTAGCATTTTCGCGGCTTCTTTTAGCTGTTTTTTGGTAATATTCTATGATATTTACATACAAATAATACATTTGTATGCATATTGCGTTTGGTAAAAAAATTTCGATTTTACTTTTGCGCTGGAAATTTTAATTTAGTTTTATCGTTGATTGATTAAAACGTACAGATTCTCAACACCAGCGATGTCATATTCTGTCAAAGTCGTAACACGGTCCTAGCTGCCTGGCACCACACACACAGCCACAAGATGCGTCACTCAATGAAGTAACGAACTGTCTGCAATTTCCGTTTCAATTTTCACCCAAATGGCTAACGTGGGAGTGGAACAGTTTTCGTTGCCGCTGTTAGCGTTACGGGTGATCAATGCAACAAACAATCTGGTGATCATTGGCGAAGACTTGGCCACAATCAAACGTTACTTATACCAACTGTTGATCACGATACAGGCGTTCTTTGCCATTGTTTTACTCGGCGTTTTCACTTTGTACGTTTCAGGGGTTGCTTTTCAAAAGTTCACATGGTTTTAAAAAAATTTGCGACACACTGAGAAAGTTGTTTTTCCTTCACATTGAAAAAAATGCAGATATTCTCGTGCAGATACTGAGGCAGATACAGAAACCAGTGCAGATGTAAAACTACAAAATTAACCAGCATGTGTTTCCAAATCTGGATCAGCATCTGCAGTTTTTGTGCAGCATGTTCACTTTAATCGTAGTTTCAAGGTTTTTGCGACACTGAGAATTCAAACTATTACTATTATAGATACATCACTAGTTTTAACTTTACGTTTCACTGACCAGAGAAACATAATAATGAAATTCACAGCGTTCTGTGGCAGTGGCAGTCGAGTAGCAGGAGCAAAAAGCGTCGTGCATCCACAGGCGCCATGTCGAACAACACCAGTGGAAAACAGAAGTCGTCACTGTTGAAGCGCAACCACAATCAGACGTACTACCAGCCGGTGCGTCCGTTGGGCGCGGCGACGACGCTGCTGCCGCCGAAATCGTGTAAATACTCTTGAAACGTTCACTGTTTCAGTAATCAAATGGCAAAAAAGGCGGACGCGGACACTGAAAAAGAACACCTACTCAACAAATTCGTCATTTGTTGGGCTACACGCTTGATAAAAAACGTCCGTAGTGGTGTCCGGTATTCTTCCTGGACGCCGGGGTGTGTATGCAATATTCAATGATTGGCTTTTTCAGTTTCTGATCATGTTCAGCTGTTCGGTATGGTATGCTACTACCATGCGGATATGCAAAAATGTACTTTTTGATTGTTCGTCACTTTTGTACCAATTTTGTAATCAAAAAGTATTTTTAACTTTTGATTATAAAAATAGTGTATACCGACCATAACAGCACCGAAAAGGTATCCGCAAACACGCCACATCACCTCACTTACGCTCAATCCATAAAAGCAGCGTTTTTCCACCGCATCACTGTCTCTTTTTTCTCGTCCACGTCACAGCCGGCAATCGATTCCAGCTGACGCCGACCGGGAGTCGGCGCACGAGTAGCTGCGTGGAGGTCGACGTCGTCACGGCGGACAATGCAAACAGTCAGCAGCAGCAGCAACCGACGCTGAAACCGAACCTCAGCAGTATTTCCGATGTGCAACTCAAACACGCGGAGCGGGCGTCATTCGCCGGCGACCAGAAGAACGACGACGACGACGGCAACGAGATGGACGAGATGGTGGAGGCGGTCGAGCCGATCGGCAACGAGCGACTGCTCTGCGCGTCGCCGGCGCCCTTGCCGGATCGATCGACGATTCGACGAATCTTCCGCGACGGCACCGAAAACGCCGAGGACGAGTTGATGAACGATTGCTGCTCGAATTCGGACGTCGATGACGCGAATGATGGTCATGATGCGACGGCGCAACAACAAACGAAGAAACAGCGTTCGATGATTCTGTTCGCGCGCTCGTGCTCCCGCCGACGCAACCGCAACAACGCGACGCACCACCACCAGTCGGCGAAGGAGGCCGGCGCGAGAGAGCGCCGTCTGAAAGGCAGCACGACAACAGCGGCCGGCATGAAACCGGCCGGCGCCACCGTGAAGCGCATCTTCAGCGAGCGCGACTTGTACGGCCGGGCCGTTCTCGGCGGCGCTGGCGTGCTCTCGCGGTTCCCGTTGCACAAGACGGCCAGCACGCGGCGTCATCTGTCGCCGGCGGGCGTGTCGAGCGGCGACAATCCGCCGAGGAAAAAATAGTTTCCCATTATTGTGATTTTCATCTGGTATACTACTGGTTACTGTTACGGTTGACACACCATTGCTATTTATTACACACTACACAACGCACGTATTTTTTTCTGTGTGACTCGCTTGTTTTATTTTGATTTTGCAACAGAGTCAAGTTAACAAAGACGCCTGGGCTTCAAACACTCCAACTTTTTGACGTCAATGATCGCATATTTATCTTTGTTTTTATTTTGAAAAGTTCAAAGGGGCCACGTCTCAAAATGAAACCGACAGCGGAAAATCAGACAACAGTAAACCGTCAGTGGGGAATTATTATGGCAGAGAAGCCGTTCTGATAATGTAAATGTGGCGCTTTATTTGTTTCACTCAATTTTTGACGGTTACGGCACGAGAGAGGAGAACGTTGTATTCCCAAAATGCAACACGATCACAGGGTTGCTTTTGAAACGCCGCACAAAGGATTGGTTAAATCAGCATGCGGCGGCCAATCTGAACCACGGTATCTTTGAGTGCAGAAAGCTTTGAACATCGTATTCTGTGTTACTTCTGAAAACTCAACGAATTCTCAAAAAATCTTGAAGTGTAACGGTAAATGCGAATGCACCGTCCCATCGGTACGGTTATCTCCCGCAATGACGGTCGCTCTTCTGGGTTCAAATGCTAATGCAGCGAGCAAACTTATGAGTCTAAATGCATCAAAGAAGTATGCCATGGGCCACCCAAGTTCCGATAACGACTTTTACTGATCGGTCCTCTTAGGGCAGCATCTTGCCGCTCATGTGGCTGCTGTTGCGTTCTGTGCGCGTACATGTACTTTGTTGCGACAAACAATGGTTGCACGCATACAGAATGACACTGAGAAAACAACGCGTAAAATTTCACGCAGCCGTTCGCGTAGGACTTACAAAAAATTTCATGTGGCATTTCACGTCACATTTCATAACATATTTCGCGGAATGCGAAAGTTTATTCGTGTTGAAAGTTGTTGAGCCTCGCGAAAGGGTTCTGCATGAGTGCATATGATGGTATGAAGTCTCCTGCATATACGCCTGCAGTTTTTCCTCATCCAGTACCGAGAGATAACCGAGAGAACGTACACTTTGCGTTGTTCTGTGCGTACTTCCACATTTTTATGCGAAATAATTATGGAGCGCAGTTAAAAAGCTAAAACTCGCATGCACAAAAACTACCAGAAGAGTTGTAAAACGTAAATTATATTGCAAAAAATTACCATGCATTTCTCATATCAGTAGACTTGGACAGCAAGCAGCTTTTCAGAATGTTTTTTGCAAAAAATATTTGCATAGCACTTATGCTACGCACGCACGGCTTTTTTTAACCTTCTTAGCATTTCTGCTGGTAGAACAGAATGTTTCGTGCAGATTAAGGTGCTGATTGATTAACTGCGCATCACGTTTGTACAATCGATTCACTATTTAGGCAAAAATCACGCGCATGTAACAATATAACAATTAGCTAAAATACTAAAAAAACTATCTGATACATGTAACATAAGACCTGTTGCAATAATAGCAAAAAGGCTAGCGATAGCGTAAAGCGGCAAACGCTACTAACGAATAGAACAAAAACAAAAAATGCTAATCTGTTTTTGTGTAGTGTCGTGTGTGCCGAAAAATCCCAAACTGGAACTCTCAGAAAGTGATATCATATGATGCGAATGCTGAATTCGTCGTTACTTCAGCGCTGATTCTAGCCGGAAAAAGCGCTCCCACTGGACTGATAAATAAACGATCAACTGTGTATGCGCGCGTACACTTTCAAAAAAGTTATTTCGAGAGTTTAGAGTTTTCGGAAAATTTTACTCTTTCGACCAATGCACAGAGGCACTATGAAAAGCAAGATACCGCGACTAACCAGCAAAAAACTCGATTTTCAACGTTTTTCATGAGAGATTCTGTCGGTTCTGCGTCTGTGAACTGCAAGAACAGTAAGAGCTGCTTCTTAATTTTTGACACATTATCCGGCGGCAATAAATTTGCAGCCAACTAGCCCCAACGGGCGCTTTTTACGCTCTCACTTTCTCTCTCTTCTTTTCTTCTCGTTGATCAAGTGGACTTTGCCAAGACGAAACGCCGAAAGAAATGCATGCTCGTTGCTGTTTCGTTTTGGGGGAGAAAAAAGCTCCGAGGAATTAGAATATGTAATGCGAGGATGATCGCAATGGTTTCATTGGTTGCTGACTTCGTGGTGTTGCGCTGAATCATAAAAACAAAAACGCTTCGCCAAATTTGGTTGCATACGCGCGCGCGCGCTTTTGCCTCCGGTATTTCTGCTTGAACCGATCTGATATCCATTATATTTCCCCTCTCTAATAACTGGACGTTCTTCATATGCTGGAAACTTTTATCGAGGCAGGATCTATTTTGTTGTTTTTTCCAGTTTTTTTAGTTTATATGGGCAGTGTTCTTCTGTTCTGTGTGGTTGATTTTCACAACTTTTTTTACTTGTGATTTGTTTTGTCGGAAAATTGTCTGGTTTCACGCGAATGTACGACCACAAACAAACCGTTGACGCCCGAAAAGTGCAAGAATACACGTAAAAAGCGGCGAAAATCATCCGAGAATTCAAGACATGCGACTGATAGAGTTTTTATGCTTCAACGAAGCTTCCAAGAGCAAAGCATAATAAGATACCACGCGCATGTTGGAGTGCACTGGACATATAGTTCACATGTGTATACTGTATAAAGCCGAAAAAGTGATTATGCGTTTGCTATTCGGTCCTGCAGTCGTTGCAATAATGCTTCTCAAATCAAGCCAACGTTGACATGCGTTAAAATTTCAAAACTGCTAATGCACTGTAGTAAAAGTCATTGAAAATTACGTGGTACTACTCTGTGGTACTACTCTGTGGTGTCATTTTCACGTGATACAATGTATCTTCTGCATTTGGGGTTTAGATTTTCAGTTCAAAGTCACTGAGAGAAAAATATTTTCGCGAACGTTTTCAGTGCACACTTTCACACAATCCAGAATCACGCACTTTTGTTTGTGTTTTCATCCACGCCGGGACTACTGGAACCTTCCTTAACCGAAAAGCTAACACGCCTCGAACCATTGCGCGACGATGCCGACAACAACGCGTAGCCTCTGGCATATGCTGAATCGTATCAACCTGGACACGCACGCACTGCGTGAACACTTGGACAAACTGAACCACACGGGCGTCCAGCTGATGTGGGGCGTCTACTCGCTGCTGGCGATCGTGCTGCTGTCGCTGCTCGTGCAGTATGTACGCTTGCATGAATCACATTTGCGGTGGTGCATGAGTCGTATGCATGCAGTTGTCGCGCCTTTTTTCGTTTTTTAATTTAAAATTTTTGTATGATTTTTTGCATGGACAGTTTTCTTTGTTGGGCGGGTTTAACTGGTAACAGAATAAGCCACTGATTGATTTTGATTGGCTAACGTTTACATGTTAACAGAAATTTTGCATGTATTGCTACACGTATGCACTGATCAGGTTCAGGAAACAATTTTTTTTCTGACACAAATCTGACATTCTGATTGGCTGTAGCAGCTTTAGACAGGTCGACCAATCGACGACGTGTTTTGCGAACTTTTTTGAAAACTACACACATGCAATGAAACATAGCAACGTATTTTCGCGAATTTTCAGGTGGTATCACATATGTCGCGCGCGCAACACTCGGAAGTACGGCCTAACGATGGCGACCACGAACAACAACAGCAATCAGTATCAGGCACACCATCACCTCGTGCACCACCACAGCAGCGACAACGAACTCATGATCGAGCAAGACCTAGAGGTAAAAATGAACAAACGAACGATTTTTGGCGATGCCGTCGAGTAAGGCGACCATTGTGTTTTCTGTCACCAAGTGCCCATACACCCTTCGAGGGGGGGGGCTCGATCCCCCGAACGCACAGACAAGAGTCTAACGCGCTGCGCTACCACCAGGCCACGAGGGTGACAACATTGAGTGATGATTGATGATTGTCATGCAGTCGTTGAAAAGCAGTAAACTTTTCTTAAAAATTTTGCTTGTCTGTTCGAAGTTCACTGGTTGAATTCAAACGCTAATTGGTTACTTTTTATAAAGGAAAAACAAATCACACCAAGCCTGCCATTTCGTGTGCGTCCAGGCAAATGATGACACAAGCAGCAATAAAAGTCCGAACAAAGGAAACACCATATTGAAAAAAGTCCGCGAAACTGTCAACAACCGAATCAAAAGCGCAAAAACATGTGTGATGACTCTTCTTGCGGACTATTTGTCTCACTCAGCTCTGCTTTTCTCTCAATGTGCAGACAATCAACGCTGACCACTAACATAATTGATCACTTTGAACACAGGCGGCGATCGGCGACCAGGACGAGGTGGTGGTGGAGGAGGAGATGGACAGCGAGCACGTCGTCAACCTCGACCACGATCTGAACACAATCACGACGCAACGACGATTTGCACAGCAGCGTCCAGCGAAATCATCGCCGCCACCACCAATGAAAAAGATCCATCCGATTCTGAGTCAGCCGACAAACAACAACAACAACAACAACAACAGTGCACGTCGCCATCGTCAGAGAGCCCCAAAAATTGGCAAGATGCACGAAATGCCACTGAAGGCAACGGAGATGAACCACGAAACGGCTGCCAGCGAACTTATCGGTTAGAAATGTAGTTAAAAAGTAGAGCGAAGATTTAAAAAAGTGTGTGTAAACAGGATATCAATTTGGTCACTTCAACAAGTAAAAAAAATAAATTCCCATAATAAAACGGAGTGGAGCAGTGGTAAAACATGTTATAAAGGTCACAACCGAACTCCGAACCGCCGGTATTGAGCGGTTGAATTTTGCCCATTGGTACAAATGTGCCAAATTATACTGTCCAAAAATGACCAGAAACAGTGAGGAACAGCTAAGAGTTTTGCTTGCAGACGTTCACCGGCAGGCAAACGCCACCGAGACGCCAATGGAGCAGAGGACGAGCGACTCAGTGGCGTGCGAATGGCGCATTCAGCGGGCACCGTCGCCACCGCCTGCGTCCTTGATGAAACCGATGCCGCCGATGCACGGGGTCAGTGGTGAACGTTGTTGGTTATAGACTGTGCGTGTATTCTACATTGTACAAGAATCCAATCTACCGCTAGGAAATGCACTCTCAGCCCAATTCGTTCAGATGCGCGCGCGCAAGCGTATTCCGTTCGACTTTCGCCTGCCGAACATCACCGGCCTAAAACGTCAGGTGCCACCGACGACGACGACTTCGGTTCCGACGTTTCGCTCGAGTCCGCCAACGACGACCGGCGGGACGCAGTTGACCGTGCCACAGGTGTCTATGACGAAGTCGGATCTGAGCATCAGCAACAGCAGCAGCAGCAGTCGAAGACGCCGCGAGCAGACGCTGCTGATGAACGCGCGTCACCAGGATCAACAACAACAACAGCATCTACTGCCACAACATCAGTCTTCCACCAGCCATCATCATCGGCCGTCAGCATCAACATCATCGAAAATCCAGCCGCTCACAATAGACGACGAGAAAAGCACAACACCAACAGCGACGGCACCGCCGCCCTGTCGCAAGCCTGCGACACAGCGCACTCCGCCTCCGCTCCACCTTCAGCGCGACTCAAACGCTACAAATACAGGCAATGCCATCATGGCAGCCGACAGCACCATCGTCCGAAATCATGTTGCAAACAGCAACAACACCAACTCAACAATATTCGAAAACTATCCTAAGATCACGTACAGTGCTGGTAACAATACTCGTCACGCAAACTACGAACAACAACTGTCTCAAACATCACCAGTGAATAGCTGCATCGAAATGTTGGACGAATCAAAATCGCTGATTGCGAATACTGATGATCACCGACGAGCAAACAACAATAACATTAGTGTGAGAACAACAACAACGCAGCACGGACGACAGAACATTCAAACCGGCTCGACTGATCAACAAGACGCACAACTTGCGCCGTTTAGGGCGCAAGCAATTGTTGAACGCTATTGATGTTACACATGGATGATTTGTTGTGTTACTACTATTAGCGCAGCACACCCACCTTTTCATGCAATGAAATTATCACATAAGCTAAAGTCCTTTTTCTGAAGATCGTGATGTCTGGTGATGACTGCACAGTCTTATGTACAGGCACACCAGCAAAACACATACGATCATAAAACTTGAAATCAAGCATGATGTATGGGTGACCGATGTATGAAATGTACGGTCGTCAGGCGATGTCTTTACCGCAACCAGTGGCCGAGATGATATTGCCCAGCTTTCTTTGTTTGTTCCATCGTCAAACAAGTCTGACTACTTGCTTCCAATTCATGATAAATAATTTCTATTTTTAGCATGTCTTTTTTACTGCTGCCTTGCGCCCCACAGTTTATGCATAGTGCATTTAGGTTTTGGTTATTTCTTGAATTTTGAATAAAAAAACGCTTCACGATGAAAAAGTAAAAGATTTAGTAGATTTGAGCTTGAATAAAAAAGAACTGTTTGGTGATCAGCATTTATTTATGTACCAGTACCGTGAGAATTTTAGTTCAAGCCAAAAAACGGAGATGCCATCAAGCGACAACTTCAGGCTCAGGCACAATAATAACAGGCTGTAATACTACTGCCGAAAGAAAGTAATAGTAAGGAGTACCCTGAATGCTCCATCTCCTAATGCTTTAACGGAGCAAAGGTTAAAAAAGCAGCATGAATCCCATGGGACCTAAAGCACCAGGAGCACCCAAAGCCAGTTAACGCCAAAACCAACTGCAAATTACTGGAATTAGAAACTGTGTTCTCCGTTCTGTTCTCTGCTCCCATTTTTTCGTAATTTGGGTTGGAAGCCAAACGGCTTATCTAAGGGGATGGTCAATCTGATGCGCAATAGCTGGTCTCAAAGTCCATTGAATGTTCGTGAAAACATTCAGAAGAGCAAAGCACGAGCACGACACGAATATGTTTGTGTTTTTCAGCTGGCCGGCGTTTTTATTTGTTGGCGCTGCTTCGACGCTGCGAAGGGCGTTCTGGTCGAATTCGACCATCGTTACTCGTTATGATTCAGATGCGACACATCAGATTGGAACGTCGGCGTGCGTTCAAGGAGGCCGCTGAACTCGATCATGACACTGATGATTGCAAACCAGATTATTCTGGTCGGTGTTTATTTTTGGCAAATCAGCATGCTGAAAATGTTGATGTGCTCTACACTAGCCGTTGATGTATTTGCCGCGGTGTCCCGGAACGAAAAGTAATTCATCAGCAGTGAGTATCAGCAGTCGGCTTTTTTATTCAGATAACAATTGTTGTAGGATTGATTTAGCTGTAACGAAGATCAAACGTTGGTGACAACCCGAGTGTTCACAACACAAGAAAAGATGAAAAAACAATACACACAAACAGAATGCCTGCGTCAATCAATCAGCTTGTTGGAATTTCCATCTGCCGCGGAAGTTTGGCCGCCACCGAACCACAATCATCGTTTGCTTGCCATCGCACGGTGTTTCGTTCGCTGTCGACCAGATATTGTCAGGCTTTCAGGATTTTGTTTTATTTTACATATTGCTCAATAATCTTTATCTTGTTTTGATGGTCCGCGGTCTTCTGGTGGCGGGCAGCGGCTTTTCTGCAAACAACAACTCGTAAGTAAAAATGTCTCGGGAAAATTGTTTGTGGAGGCATTTTCTAGCCAATAAGTAGCTGTGGGAACATTTGCTTCTATCACCTGATGGAGACGAGAATTTCACTTACGGGTCATAAGAAGGGGTGGGCGTTCAGTGTTTGGTTTATCGACCATCGTCACAAAGCCGCAGATTAAACAAATCTGTTTCGGTGCATAATGCGCCCGCTTGTTATGCTTGCTGAACTGCGCGCGGTCAGCGAATTTCTTTTCACAAAAGTTCCCCTAAAATAAAATCGTTTATGCAAAATTAAGCATAATAACAGATGCATTCATGCGAAGTTTCTCTTACGTCAGCCAGCAGATAGTTGAAAACGATCAGGTCGTCGTCGTTGTGGTATTTTTTACGGTAGGCGGCCCTTAGCTCAATTCCTTGGGCGACGTTGTCAAAACGCTCACCGCAGCACGCAGCGGTCTAAAAAAGCGTTATTTTTCATTTGTTATTTAAAAAAAACACTTTTGTGAATTAAAAAAACCTACGTTCAACCGGAACAGCCTCATACAAGGTGCCTCTGAGTCCACATCACTGAGAAGAACGAGGCAGTCGCTGAAAAAATTTTTGTGGTAACGGACCGTTCAAAAGCGAACAGTTCATAAACGGGTCATCATTTGCGGACAGTTCATGAGCGGGCCATCAATAGCGGGACACCATACGCGCGTCGTTACTTGCGGTACGCCATATGCGAGCCGATCATAAGTGGTCAACCCGCCTACCCGCTTCTGTAATCGTTGGATAAATAAGACAGAAAATCGCAAACTTTACCCGTAATCCCAGAGCCGCCGGCTCCGCACCATGCAGGCGCAAACCCGTGGGTTTTTTTGATAACACCGCGGGGCATTGCTGGGAAAAGTGGGCCGCACAGTGGCGACACGCGATCATGCAACGATGCAAGCATGTTGCATGACCGCGTGTACAACACGGCCACCTCATTTGACTGCTGAAAACCTTTGGATTCTTTTTTGCATTCAGAATATAAAAGCTGTTTTTAGTTACCTGTTGAAGGATGTTTGCCTGGTATTTCAACAGCTCCGCCACTAGCTGTTTATTCATCCGCCGCAGATCGCCGGCCGTTCTTATTCTAAAAAGTTCTTATTCAGTATTCAAAAAATACAGATTACAAATGATGAAAGAATGAAAGATACGGCGGCATATCCATCACGGTATCGTTGCTGCCGGCAATTACGAAACTGGGAGTTCCGTCCGAAAGCGGCGACTCAGGAACCTGAGCTCTTGCCTCAAAGACACGCTCAATCATCTGTAATAACTCACTTGTTTTTTGATTTACTTTTTATTTCAGCATTGAAAAAAACCGTAACAAACGTGTTGAGGCTGCTCAGGCGCAAAACTGATTGTCACAACGCGGGCACGCAGGAGTAAGCGGCTTTCCTTATATAGTACGGTGATCAAGCGCTCTACACAGAAAACTCACAAAACTACGATGGCCTATGCGTTGATTTCCAAAATGCCCTAGGGTTGCGTGTGCGTTTCCTTGTTCGCTCCACCAAAGGATGGATCTGAGCGGAGTCATGGTGGCCTAAAGGATTTCCTGATCAAAAACTTATGTGGCAACACTAATAAGTTGCATGGTTGGTTCCCTACATGCGAGCTCGGACAGCTGTTCTGCAGACATATGGACAGCGCGAGGGTGTTCGCATTTTTGGGCGCAAGTGGGAGAGAGAGAGTGGAGTCTATAGCGAGGACTGTCATTGCCCAACTAACCTTTTAGTTTCACGGTATTTCGTTGGACCGAGGTTTACAGTCACTTTGTTGATGATGTTTTTGTTGAACTTCCACCAGGAATATTTCCCACACTTTATTTTAAGTTTGATCCAATGGCTCACACAGACTGACTAAAAGTAGAAAAATTTCAAATTATATAGCATGCGATTTTTTATAAAAAAATAAGGTCTCACCCCAAAAGTGTTCTGATTGGTTTCAAAAAGTAGTTTTACGGAAACTGATTGGATGACAAATTTTAGTTTTTCTAGTTTACAAAAAACAACATAAAAAGAGTTCTCGTTTTACTGAAAATTGTCCCGAAGTTTATCAAAATAAACATTAATCATCTGTTTGTTTGTTTGTACATGTTTGTTTGTACAAACATAAACATGTTTGTTTTTCAGTTTTCTCTGGAATTTACAGCAGCGATTTCTAACAACTGATAGGCCTGCACAAGCACAAGCATTCATCCGAAATTACTAAAGCGTAACTAAAAATAGCGCGAAAACAAGTAAAGTTAAGTAAAATGAAATGGGTTACATGGGTAAAATGAAATGAAACGGCAAAAATGGGTTACACCCAGACATCGTGCACATGCAAGAGTTTTTCTTTACTTTCAAAAAGAAAACAATTTACAAACCCAGAAAATGTTTTTCTAATCAGTTAGTTTGCATCTCCGAAAAACATTCTCGAACAATTACCCCATTTGTCACTTTCTTGTGTAAACATTCCCGGGCATGAAGTTAGAAATACCGTATACTAGCAAGGTCGAAAAAAATAGAAATTTCGTGAATATTAGAGTTACCATAACCTGGTTAAATTTTTAGATCATTACTTTTGTTTTTAAAAGCTTTATTAAATTAGCGAAGTGAGAAAAACTAAATTGATTTTTCGTCTGATAAAATAATTTGTTTAAATGGAATATAATGCCCCCATCACTAAGTAGATTTTAGTTAGTGTGTTATCAAGTGTAGTAGTGTTGGTCACGCATCTAGTTCCTTTCGATTGTGTGTTGTTGCAGTTTGTAGTTTGTAGTTGCAGTTGAGGTTGAGTCACCCACAAATTATTTTGTCACATGATTCCTCGGCGCCAATCTTCTGTTACGCGTGCGTGTAGCGAAACGAATCGAGTCGAGCACCTTTCTTTCTTTTTATTTATTACACGAACACAAAACTAAAAACAACGTTCGCTACGACAAACATTTATACAAAACAAAACGGAAGTGTAATTACTTTACACAATAGAATAATTACGATTATTATCTACAAATGGTAGGGCAATTTAAAAACGATTATAAACTAGTTATTGGTAATTATAGATACATAACAAAGAAAAGTTTAAACAATTGCGGGCGCTCTTGGCTGGAGGCGCAGTGCAATCAGGCGACTGCTGTGTTGTTGAAGTGCACGCAGTGCTGCTCTGCTGTGTTTGCTGCTCGATGAGTGCCAAGCTGTGGGACGCTCAAAAACTTCATCGCCGAACTTGTCGAAGCCTAAAATCGGTCGGTAAAACGGTCCAAAATCGACTGCTGACAGTTTTGCGAGGTAATATCAAAGAAAATTTTTGTTGAACATTCGAAAAATTGTGCCAAAATTAAGGTTTTCAGAGCATATTAAAGAAAAAAATTTCAAATTTTTTGATCGGCATTTCTTAATCACTTAAAAAAATTTCGATTTTTGTTTAACAACCCTAATCACACGCCCAGCATTTGTTTCAAATCAAACCTCCAAAATTTTGTATTTTCAAACATAGGGATTCGGACAAAAAACAACAACAATTCATTTCAATTCAATTTCCATTCAATTCAATTTATTCTATTGCTAACAGCGGCGCAAGTATTGGCGCAAGTATCAACGATCGATTCGACGCAAACGCAGCAGACACGACGACGACGATGGCTTAAACCATTGTTGTTCCAGAGCAGGGGTGTTGGATGGGGGCGATATAGATGGCTGGAGCAAATTTTCTAGATAGATAGCTGCAGAAATTTCTTAGATAGATAGAAATTGACCTGGAAAGGCGACAAAGCATGAAAACTTTGTGGGTCGCAATCGTTCCAGGCCGCAATCGTCCCAGGCCGCAATAGTCCAGGCCGCTATCGTCCAGGCCGCTATCGTCCAGGCCGCTATGCTTCGGCCGCAATCGTCCAGGCCGTAATCCTTCAGGCCGCTATGTTTTGGCCGCAATCGTCCAGGCCGCAATCTCTTGGGCCGCAATTTCTTGGGCCGCAAAAGTACATTTGCCATAAGTATTACATACAAGTAGAATATAAAATAATATATAAGATATGATGCTAGGTGCAGCCAGTGCCGCCTTTTTATACTGTTCTGGAGCGACCTCTGACATCGCTTGTCTAGACAATAAGAATGCGCTTACAAAGGATTTCTTATGAAACCCTGAAGAATTTCTTCGTAGAAGTCTTCAGGAAACTTCTATCACGTGATCACGCGGATAATTCGTAAAAATACTAATTATGCGCTTACGTCAATTGTCTGTATTGTCTGTATTTTGTCTGCATTCAAATAATTCGTAGGATTACGAATTATTTGCTTACGTCAGTTATCTGGCTTCCTTACATCCCCCTTTTATGCTAGATTGACCCAATCGAGTTCTCGGATGTGGATGTTGCACAGAGTTCGATGTGTAACGTTATGGTTACCTATAACCATACGAACAGGTGCGACTGATGCGTGTTTCGGAATAAGGGTGCGACTGATGTGTGTTTCGGAATAAGATCCCACGACGCAACGGTTGAATATGAACTGTTTATTGGATCGGATGAATGAATAAATGAATGAATGAATGAATGAATGAATGAATGAATGAATGAATGAATGAATGAATGAATCAATGAATGAAAGAACTTATATAGGGTTGATTGCACAATGATGGTGTAACAAAATGCAATAGCTGTGTGGGTGTGTCCATGGTGGCAACGGCGGTGTGCCGTAACAGATGCAACGCTGAGCGTCTAACCAATCATCATAAAATCATCAAATTACGAAATATTTTGGAATCACCAAATGTTTTGGAATCACGAAATATTTTGGAATTACGAAATAGTATGTTTCAAAAGGCACGAAATTTTTCATATTTCACGAAAAGCACGAAATATATTGCACACACAAAAAAACAATATAAACGGTTCAATAACAATGTTCTTTAAAAAAATTTTTGTTGATAGTTTTTATGGCCTAATCGTCACTCTCTTCTACATGTATGTTTAGTTGTCTTTGTTTTTATTCTTCTTATCCTTTTACATTTCCTTTCCACGCGGTTCCTTGTCGCGGCTCGTAGCGGTGTTCACCGCCGGTTGCGTTGGTTCGTGGCCTTAAATTATAGGTGTGTGTTGGTTTGTCCGTGCTTTCTTCTACTTTTTCCAAGATCTCCTTGCCACGATTACTTGGTGCCCGTTTCACCTTTTGACCATGGACAGTTTTCATACTACCATCACTCAACTTCACAGTGATATTTGGTTCTTTACGTTAGTTACAATGTACGGACCATCGTATTTTACTAGAAACTTTTGTTGTTTTGCTGTTGGTCCGCCTCCCTGGGTGGATTGCATATTTTTGATGTATACATACTCACCCTCCTTTACATCCAGCGCCTTAGTTTTTCGATCGTACTGGTTTTTCATCACCATTTGTGCTTGGGTCCAAAATCGTCTTGCAAAGGACCATGCCTCACTCATGTGGCTTTTCATTTGAAATGAGTAAGAATCTAAATCAACTTGGTAGGCGCTGGGTGTAAAGTTGAGAGCAGTTTCGATTGGTAAGGTGGGCTCTCTTCCATACAGCAAGAAGAACGGGCTTTTTGAGGTGCCATCATGGGGCATCGATCGCATCGCAAACAGTATGTATGGCAACTTTTTGTCCCAATTGACGCGCTGCGCATTATAGAACATACCTAGCGCTTGTATCAAACTTTTGTTGGCTCGTTCAGCCATACCATTAGAACTTTGTTGATATGGCATAGTGGTTAAATGTTGTGTGTTGCACAGGCGAAAGTTTCTTGAGTGATTTCGGCGCAGAAGTTTGTACCCAAATCAGTCGGGATTTGTCTCGCCGTTCCATGAACGCAAAACACTCGTTGTACACTTATTTTAGATGTTGTTGCTGCTGATACATCCATCAATGGCTCTGCTATCGGAAAGCGAGTCAACGCGTCAATACAAATCAGTATGTACCGATTTCCATTGACGGTTAGGGGCAAAGGGCCGATCACGTCGATGCATAATCGGTCCCATGGCATGCCTGTGCTTGGCATTAGATGTAGAGGAGGGCGTATGTTATTATTGGCGCCTTTCCTCTGATTGCATGTTGCGCATTTGGCGCAATAATCACTGATTTCTCGGTACATACGCGGCCAAAAGAATCGTTCGCGAATTTTCGCAGTTTTTGCTGCCGCGAAATGTCCGGCCATTATGTGATCATGACATGCTGTGATTATTTCGGCTACTTTGCTTCTTTTTCCATCCATCTAAAATGTCATATGAGTGTTGTTCTAGAATGGTAATCTTATCTACTTTGTCATTACCGCTAAGTGTACCTTGTTCTAGGTAATCAAATAGCCGCTTTAGACCTTTATCTTCGCGTTGCATTTGTCCTATTTCCCGACTCTTACGAATGTTTACCAAATTACTGCATTCTCCTGCAGTTGCACGTACGTCTTCTTGGAACTCTATGCCCACTTCCGGATCAATTTCCTCTGTGGGTTTTTCTTCCTCCAGACTATGTACGGCTGAGTTATGGTCTTCAAAGGAGACCGGCATGAGAGGATAGAAGACACACTGGCAACTGAGACAAAATGTTCAAAAGAAAAAAAGATCGCTTACTGTTGTTAGAAAAATCGCAGACGGTGCAATTTCTGTACGAAATAGAACGATTAGAACGGCTTTTTCAATCGATTGTGGTCTTATGAAATCCTGACGAACTTCTTCGCAGAAGTCTTCAGGAAACTTCTATCAAGCGATCACGCGGATAATTCGTAGGAATACCGAATTTCCCGAATCGCGTGAATGGATTTCGCCAACGACTTGCAGTGCAAGTTGATGGTGTATACTGTGTCACGCAGCTGTTGCACAATCTCTGCTGGTGTTTTTCATGCATCGAACAGCGAATCGTATTTCGGAATTTCCGCGAGTTGCCTTTTCAGCGTCGCTCGACGTGGGCCTACTTTTCGACGGAACGTACCTGAACTCATGATTGGTGACTTTGTTTGATACTGTGTTCTCAGTACCGTATTAGTTACAATCGATTGTGTCACCTTTCAATGTACTAAAGTACGTTTGTTTTGCTCACCGATTGGCTATACTAGCGTTGCACAACTCAGCTGCCGGTTACACTACTGTTTCTCCGCTCTACTACTGTTGACCACTTTCAGTCGTAGTTTAAAAACGACGAAATGACGGAATGAATATTCGACAACAATGATGGGAAGAACAAATGATAGGATGCCATGTATTTGATACGCAGAATAGCTTGGTTTTATTATATCGTTTATTTAACACATAACGGTTTATTCATGCAGCAAACAGAACCGAAAAACAGTCGTTTAAGCAAAAGTGTCTGCACGATAAGAACAAGCCAGCAAGAGCATGTTTTATAGTCAAAACATTTTACATTCTTCGTGTTCACACGACACAGCGATTCAAATATCTAGATATTTTGCAGCTGTTTTTGGCGTTAACTGGCATATCGGGTGCTTTTGGTGCTTCAGGTCATATGGGATTCTTGCACTTTTCTATCCATCTTTTGCTCCGTTAAAGCATAAGGAGATAGAGCATTCAGGGTACTCCTTCTTTACTACTGAAACTATAATGAAAACTCAAATCCAACATTTACACAAATTAATCAAAATGCACAAATTACTTTCTACCCCATTAAAACTAACAAAACAAACAAAAATCCAAGACACCGGAGAAAATCCGTTAAAAGTGTGACAACAACAATGCAAAAACAACTTGAACAAAGTCAAAGCGGTGACCCCGTGGACAGCGGGTCCTGATCGCTGAGCGCCATACGATCAATCATTTGCTCAGTTCCGATCACAGTTGGCATGTGGTTTGCGAATTGATGACAACCTTGTGCTGCCTGGAAAAACGAAACAAAAGGCAAAACGCTGATTGGTCGCATTTCAACCGGATGTTGCGTTGATTGGTCAAAGGAGCGTAGCGCATGCTACTGCTGCAGCCAATCAGCGCGCCGGTTGCGAATCGTGACGGTGAACGCAACAAGATGACAGCTGCGGGCAACCTTTCGGAATCGCTTGAAGTTCTTCACGCCGCCAGTCTGCTGCGCTCCAGCAACTTCGTTCATCGTTTTCGATCGATCACAAACAAGAGACACGAACGCGCGACAGGATCGCTGAAACAAAAACATCATTTCAAACTTCGTGTCAAGACCGTAGCCGCGGCTGGTTGCCGTTCAGAGAGTCGTCCAAGAAATGAAAACTGCTCATTTTCCACTTCAAAGGACCTCAGGATCGAATGCGGTGGGGGAATAAGGTGCTTGTGAAATGCTGTCTTGTCTGGAGAGATTTTGGTGGTTTTTTTTTGTGATTTCCGATGGGCGTGGTGTTCAGAAAAATACTGCTGCATCCGCGACCAATCAGCGCTGTATCATCACAACACCAAGAGTAGCGCCGTGCGCGACGCACGATTTGTTTCAACTGTTCGCCAGACAGCTGCTCAATCAGTTGATTGGTGGTCACTTGACTGCACCGCGATTCGACGGATGCCAGCCGATCAAAAGCGCTAAATGGGCTCGTCACCTTTGCGGCTGAAAACACACTGTAAACATGAGAATATGTGACAGACCGTAATGCAAACGTAAACGAAAGTTGCAAACTATTGTGAACGGATTCGCTGATTGGCTGCGTTTCAATGGGACTCTCTGATTGGGCACAACCGAACTCACTGAACGGTAGAATTCTGTTTCTACAGTCTAACTCAATAACATACCTAATTAGCTGAGTGGTTGATGCATGCATTCGGTGTATGATTTTCTGAGTTCGCCGGAGTCTGCTCTTGGAATCCATGCATCACGAGACCACCAACCAATCAGCTAGTTGGATATGCTATTGAGTTAGACTGTAGCACCAATAATAAATATAACTGAGTGAATGTAATAATGAATGCACATTGATTGGCTGCATCAAGCTGGACCAATTCAAGTCCAATTCAAACGCAGCCAATCAGCACGTAGTACACAAAACTCCATATTCACTCACCCCGTCCATGCGTCGCCACGCGCGTCCGTTTTGTACGTGGCGGCCGATTGGATTCACCGGCCGCAGCAGCAGCC
This sequence comes from Theristus sp. LFF4_11, assembly GCA_030248135.1. Taxonomy (NCBI): domain Eukaryota; kingdom Metazoa; phylum Nematoda; class Chromadorea; order Monhysterida; family Xyalidae; genus Theristus; species Theristus sp. LFF4_11. The sequence continues at coordinate 50,233 of JASANC010003385.1, read as the reverse complement.
GTCGAGGCGACACGGGCCCTCTTCACTGGTCGTCCAGCTGCGCCGGCTGCACTGCGCACATCACCAGAGTTCGTCGTTCTCTGCGTCTGCTGCGTCGCGGCGGCCAGCGAATCCGGAACGATAGAACCATCGAGTGGACTTGCTGGTGGCGAGGCCGCAATGCGATGATGATGACGACGAGCCGACTGGTGTTGCTCTTCGGTCGAGCGTTTCGGTGGTCGTGGTTGCTTTCTCGCATTGTTCGACGAGCGTGATTTTGTTTGCGCTTGCCGAGGCACCGATTGACTGACATCACTGATGTTGGCCGTGTTTCCACCGTCTGCCACTAGTGACAGAGAGCTGTCGTCCAAATCGCCGAGACGTAAACGTTTCACGGATATTGTCGGAGTCTCCTCACTGGTTTCGCCTTCCTTTCGTTCATTTTCTCGTGCGCAGATCAAATCGGTAGCGTGGTTTCGGCCAGATTGTCCGTCGTCAGTTTGTGCCGCACCACCAGCGCGTCTCTTCTTGTTCTGCTGCTCTTGACTGGCTCCGAACAACGGAAACAGAGCGATGCTGGCGTCGTTCGCACCACTCGGTCTCGTGGCATTCTCTTTTTTCACGCCAAACAACGTCTTCGTCGTCGTCGTCGGCGGCTTCGTTTGCGAGGTCGGTGCGGGTGCACGGAATTGTGACTGGCTGAAATGTGGACAGTGTGTTTCTCTTATTTGACCATAAGCCTCACAAAACACGTGTGTGGCTACACAAAGGTACACCACTAAAACACGTCACCAATGATAGAAGCGCATGTTCAGTGACAAAACGACAATTTCCATTTTTCGAGGACACAGGGCAACGACCAACGAGGAGGTTTCTGTGCCTAACTTTTAGCGTTATCGGCACACCAAATCACGATAATACCTCTCACCGATTGCTGGCGCTTGCTGCCGTTTGCGCCGGTTGATTTTGAACGATCAAAGTTGGTGGTGCCGGTGCGAACGTGGGCGACGACACCTGCTCGTCATCATTGGAGGCTCTGAGAAAAAAACATTCACTCATTGCGAGCAGGCTGCATCAGGAGTCAGTCAAGAAAGTTTTCAATTGACGCCGAGCTGCTGGACATAACACAGCACGCAATTTATAATCGCTCAAATTCAAAATGCCGCTCAATCATAAAGATCTTGTAAAAATTTCAACGTGATTCCAGCGACCTCTGCGTGCGTTGCTGCCGCGGCGAATTGGCGTGCTCTGTTTCTCCGCCAAACATGTCCAGCATGCTCGTGTTGTTGAACACCGGCGACACCACGTGGCGAACGGAATCCAACGACACAGCGGCCGCCTCTCGTGATTGCTCGCCGTCTGCGGCTGTGTTCGTCCGCGCTACGGTGGACGCATTCGACTTCGGTGTCGTTTTCACTGATTTCAGTCGATATGAAAACTCGGGTGAACCATTCTGCTCACTGGACGAGATGACGTCGCCTGGATGTCGGGATTTTGCAAGAACGCTTCAGCGGCGTTCATGAAGACGTATTTTTAGTGACGCATATCGACGTTTTAACAGTGCCACATACTGCTTCATGAATGCCCCTTTATACAGTAATGGTAAAAAAATTACAATGCAAAACGTGGTGAAAACGGAGTGCGGTAGTTCTAGCAACGATATTTGTGCTCATATGTTCAATCATTCGATATCACTCTTATTCTTTCCATCACTACTTAGAGAAAGTATAGTTAACAATCATGAATGCTCCAATGAGACCATGCCGAGACTCGAGAGAGTGAGAGACTCAGTACAAAATATACGTGGCGTGCTCCGATTCGGTTTCACCAAAATATTAAAATTAAATATAACGACTTAAACCTTAATAAAAATACTTCCACAAAAACAGATGCGTTTTTACAGCAAATTCCGACCTGGCGCTAGTCGTCGTGTGGTGTCTGGTTCCATTTTGACATTGTTCACCCACGTGCCAAACTTGCTGCAGTTGGTGATTTCGACAAAGAAACCCTGTGAGAATTGAATTCTAAAAAAAGTTGAACCCTTGTATTATAGACGGCCACACAAACCGAAACCTATTACATTTTTTTCTGGTTACGTGAATGAATGCACGAATTGAAAATAATAGTTTCCTATACTTGACACGACTATTGAAAGTTCTTGAGCGACAGGGCCAGCGCCACACATTCTTGCACTGCCGCATCTAGTAAACAGCAGAAACTAGGTAGTTTCCGACAAACAAACACCTGATTTCTGCGAACCAATTGTTCAGCTGATTTTGCACCAAGCAGCAAAATGCAAACGCAATCAGCGTGATGGAACACGGTTTTTCCACCAAGAAAACGAGGTACCGTTCGATGTCGCTCGTGTTGCAGCCGCAGCACACAGTGCATTCGACTGACGGTCACTTTGCGCACGTCCACCCGCACCGTGCATGCTGGTTGCCGGCCAATGCTCACTTCGCGCGTCTTCTCCGACAATTCGGCAACGATCGATGCTGAATATCAAGAGAGGTAACAGGTGCAGTCGTATGCAAGTGTTTACTAGCACAAAATGCTCGGTGCAGTAATGCGCCACTGAAATGACACTGCACTTTTGGTCAGGGCAACAGGACAACAGAGCAAACGACACGACACCAGTGCAATATTATTACTGAGCAATGCTGAGATGAGCTGATAACGACAGATTATAATCAAACCAATCATTGCGCAACACACGACGGTCGCTCCATCGCAGTTCTCACCGAGTGCAGCCGTGAACAGCGGCAGGCATTTCTCACAAGCCATAGGTAACCTATCCGTATGTATTATATTTGGTCAGTTCTCAGTTCAGCCTGCGTGTAGTGTGGGCTGGTTGGTTGGCCTTGACCATAAATTGATATGGCGTTTGAGCATTTCTTTCTTTAATATCAGATACAATATTGTGGGACTGCGCTGCCATGCGCCCCACGATTCATGTATGACCAATTTTTTTAACGTGTCCCACTGAAATGACGTCATGTGCTGCCAAACATGCGCTTGCCGTTCACAGCAAGCCAGACTTTCCGTTTAGCCGGTTTCTTCTTGTAAACAAATGGTAAATGTAGAATCAGTCACACCAAACTGACATTTTAGTGCCTGTACTTTGACAAACGGGCGTTTTTAAAGCAAATGACGTCATTTTAATCCGGACACGTTTCAGTAAATCCACAATATTATCTAACGTATTGTAATATTCGTTTGCCCGTACAGAAATAGATATGTGCAAGAACATCAAAAACAAAACTAATCAGAAACGTTTTTTTTTCGAAATAAAATTCGGGACGACGATCGGACAATTTTCAGCTGTGCGGCTTTTCTACACGTCATTCAACATTATCCCGCCTCCTTCGCACGAAAAGATAAGTCTTATCCAAAAGCAAATCTAAAAACGGATAAAACCAAACTGACCCGACTGATCTGGACCAATGTTCTCCAGTTGAAACATGGTTTTAAAACAGCTTTGTGGTTTGCAGCAAGTGAGCCTGTTGCCTTCTGCCACGGTTCTGTTGCCTCTTCAATGCAAACCACGGATTTCTGACCATAACAACTTTCAGATCACGAAATGATAAAAATATGTTCACCTTCATCAATTCGTTTCATTGAACGAATTTAAAAGAATAAAGAACGAATCCGAACTTCAGCAATTATGTTGTCATCTTATTGCGGTTTCTTTTGTGTATCACAATTTGCAAAACGACACGATTTTGTTATCATATTGGTTGAAAACGGATAAACAACAAACCAAACAAAACCAAGGCGTCTAGAACCACCCACTGCAAAGGAAACTACTCAATAAACAATAAAAATAATAGAATCTGTGACATTCTTTGAAAAACAAATTTGTTCTCACAGCAGCACACAGCGTCATCAGAAGCCAAAAATAAAAAAAGCAGAAAAAGCAGAAAAAAACGTCGATTGAGTTTATCAGGACAGAATAATATGATCTCTCTATGAGAAGCAAAAAACTGTAACTTAACTGTATGGCATTACAGAAAAATTGTTCTTTGATAAATCTCTTCAGTGCTCTGAAAAGTTGCATTGCTATTCAAAAAATGATTGTTTATCAACGTAAAAATCACATGTGAAAACATCTTTTGTCACACAGCGGAAAGGCTTCAGTCGTTTTAGGGTACGTCACACTAACCACTTACAACACGATCTTACTGTTCACGAACCTGATCGTCAAAGAATGGTCAACGATTGTAGTAAGTTAGAATTTGTTGAGACCCAATACGGCAGTGACCATACTCCGTGCAGTTGAGTGACGTGACGCTAATACATGAACGCACGCACAGTACGAGTGTTTTTAAAAGCAACCGCTTTGGCAACTGAGTTTTCACACAAGGAAGACTACCGTATTACCTCTATTAAACCCCCATGGGGGTTTATTTCTTCAGCGACTTCTGGGGGTGGGGGTTTATTTTTGGGGGGGGGGATTATTTTTGGGGGGGGGGTTTATTTGGAAACCATTTTAGGGGTGGGCAAAATGGCAAAAATACCTTCCATGGCAGGAAGGAAGTCGCAGAAACTTCTACTTTTCACAGAGATTTCCTTTGGTAACAGCCTTTTGTAATGAAATTACCGCCAACTCATCCCTTTGGGGCCTTTGGTAGCACAATTTCACCAATGTCACTGCATTCAGCCACTGAATTCGCTAGGTATGTGTTTCAAACAGGTTTCTAATAAACCCCCATGGGGGTTTATTTTTGGGGGGGGGGATTATTTGGAAACTTGTCGAGGGGGTGGGGGTTTATTTGGGGGGGGGGTTAATTTTGGGGGGGGGGGGGGTTTAATAGAGGTAATACGGTAGTTGCTTGCAAAAGAAGGAACAATAATTTTGCACCCATTCAAAACAGAAACAAATCCGAATTGAAAAATCTCAGTTTGCTGAAATTCCATTGAAATACTGTAATGATAAGGCTAAACATCATGATAATTCAAAAACTGCCCAAACACACAAATCGTCGCGAACAAAAACTGCAAAATTTGTATAAGATAGTTTGAAATTGAAAGTTTGAAATTCAATAAAAAATTTCACAAACCGCAGCTATCAACACATGAATTTTCAATTCATTAGTCACCAGATTGACAAAAATAGAGTGCGCAGCACCAGTAAGTGACAAGTAAAAAAATACGAGCAAAACCACTTTCGAATGGGGGAAGCAATCAACATTCCAAACATTAACACTATCATAATTATCTAAAAATGCGGGAGACGCATATAAAAGGAGGAATATGGCTTTGTCTAAGCAGTGAGAGACTTGGCTCGACAACTCTTTTCAAGTCTCTGATGTGGTACACACGGATACAAGTACATAAAAGCTATATTTTTGCGCCGCGTTTGTTTTACTGAAAAGTGTAAAAAAGTTTTAAAATCATTTTTTAACTGTCCTTTCCAGTTTAGTCCGAAATCACATCATGTGCGAAATTCTGTGCAAATTCTGTGCAGAACTTCTGTAAATCAAGAATCTGTAAATTCTGTGCAAAAACAGAAAAATCAGAGACTGCAAAACATTGTTTCATGTGGTTTTATCGTAGCTAACGTACGCATCGCTGTGTACACACCAGGATCAGTGACAAAAAGGTGTTATCTTCCGTTGATTTTCAGCCTTTTTACCAAACTCTAGTGGCAGGATAAACTGTCTGTCCCGTGAGTCCTTGCCTTTGCCACAGAAGGAGACCTTGCGTTCCCCAATGCCTCTGCGATACACTTTGTCCTGGGCAAACCAGTATCAGCGATCTGAAGTCTGATCGTTATTTTAGTGGTTTTAGTGGTCGCTAAATGCCCGAAATACCGCAAAAGTTTTAATTGTCTACAAAGTATTATCTTTCTTATTAATCGTGACCCAATATGCGTTTGCACGCACAGATAGAGAAAATGTTTCATGGCTGCGCGGCAATTTTAAATGAGCAAAAACTTAACGTATTCTGACGACAGATTCGTGCAAGAAATTGAGAAAAAACCAGTCAGAATGTTTTTTCACTAAACAAAATTTATTTCAATTCATATTCGAACTACGCTCTGGCGCGAAACATTTTTTCAGTGTGCGGCTTTTCCACACATCATTCAACATTACTAAGCCTCCTTCGTACGAAAAGATTATACATGTGCAACCGAAATAGTGAATAAACGGCGCAAAAATATGGCTCTTATGTACTTGTATCCGTGTGTACCACATCAGAGACTTGAAAAGAGTTGTCGAGCCAAGTCTCTCACTGCTTAGACAAAGCCATATTCCTCCTTTTATATGCGTCTCCCGCATTTTTAGATAATATTCTGACTTTTAAATAAGTCCCGAAGGTCGAACCAAATTCACATCTCGTTGGTCACACATTCTTCTAAACCCCGGATACCTCAGAGTTTTCATTTTTCGTTTTTTGGGCCGATTTCGCCTATGCTATTTCTACGGCCGATTCGCTCGAAATCGTTACGATTCAGCATCCAGAGTTGCTCACAAAAAAGCCAACCCAAAATCCGGGATCAGTGCATTGAATTACTCTGGAAAACAACCTTTTCTTGTGTGACAAAATAATTTTGGTGACTCAACCTGCAAGTGCATCTACAAACTACAAACTGCAACTAAACACAATCGAAAGGAACTAATGCGTGACCAACACTACAACACTTGATAACACACAAACAAAAATCTACTTGGTGATGGGGACATTATATTCCATTTAAAACAAATTATTTTGTCAGGCGAAAAATCAATTTAGTTTTTTTTTCACTTCATAAATTTAGTAAAGCTTTAAAAAAAAACAAACAAAAGTAATTATCTGAAAATTTAACCAGGTTATGGTAACTTTCATGAAATTTCTAATTTTTGGCCTTGCTGGTATACGGTATTGCTAACTTTATGTCCGGGAATGTTTACACAAAAAAATTGATAAATAGGGTAATTGTTCGAGAATATTTTTCGGAGATGCAAAATAACTGATTAGAAAACATTTTCTGGCTTTATAAATTGTTTTCTTTTTGAAAGTAAAGAAAAACTTTCTTGCATGTGCACGATATTTGGGTGTAACCCATTTTTACTGGTCACTTTAGTTAACTTTACTTGTTTTTGCGCTATTTTTCGTTACACTTTAGTAATTTCGGGTGAATGGTTGTGCTTGTGCATGCCTATCAGTTGTTAGAAATCGCTGCTGTAAAGTCCGGAGAAAAATGAAAACCAAACATGGGGGGATGATTAATGTTTGTTTTGATAAACTTCGGAACAACTTTCAGTAAAACAAAACCTCTTTTTATGTTAGTTTTTGTAAACTAGAAAAACTAAAATCCGCCATCCAATCAGTATCCGAAAAACCACTTTTTGAAACCAATCAGAACATTTTGGGGGCGGGACCTTCATTTTTTATGAAAAATCGCATGCTATATAATTTGAAATTTTTCTACTTTTAGTTAGTCTACTGAGCCATTGGATTTTGTCTTAAATAAAGTGTGGCAAAGAAGTTTTGTGGAAGTTAAAAGAAAAAAAAACAACACCAACAACATCAACAGTTGACTGTGGACTTCGGTCCAACGATAAATACCGTGAATTAAACAGGTTAGTTGGACGACGACAGTCCACTAAAAACTCCACTCTCTTTCTCTCCCATTTGCGCCTTAAAAATGTGACACCCTCGCGCTGTCCACATGTTTGACCAACTGTCTAAATGTGCATGTAGGGAACCCACCAGGCAACTTAGTGTTGCCACATAAGATTTAAATTAGGAAATCCAGGCCATTATGACTCCGCTCAGATCCATCCTTTGGTGGAGCGTAACTAGGAAACGCGCGCGCAACCCTAGGGCATTTGAGAAATCAACGCGTAGGTCATCGTAGTTTTGCAAATTTTCTGTATAGAGCACTTGATCACCGCACTGTACTAAGGAAAGTCGCTCATTTCTGCGTGGCCGCGTTGTGACATGGCGCCCCCACATTGGTCCTCTTGGTTTTGTGTGTTGCGTTAAGCCTAATGATGCTACTGGTTTTACCAGATTAGTATCAGGTTGGCAAGTCTGCAGCTTGTCCAACGACATTTCATTTTGTTTTTGTTTGTTTATGTTTGAGAGGAACTGCAGTGTTTAATAGGATTGAAACTTGAGGATTGCTCTGCTAATTGCGCATTGTTGAATTTGAAAATAAGCGCTGAATATTATGAATTGATGAATAAAGAAAAAGAAAAGAAATATTTTGATTTGCTGGCTCCGATGACTTTGAGAAGAAGTTTAGAAGTTCGCACATTAAATTGGCCTTGAGAGGAAAGTGAAACAGTACTGTTTGTTTGCTCATATTGAGTCGTTACTGTGATTTATGTTTGGAGATTTGCGAATTCAAGGTGAAATGCATTAAGATAATTTCCTGAATTGAAATCGATATTGATTATAGCCGGCCGAGACAGTGAATTTGCAGAGCCAGTGAAAGACAGGTTGGTGATACGAGCTCGAGTTGAATTTTGATTTGTTCTAGCTTGATGGAGCCTGAGGAAAGAAAGTCATTTGGTTTAAGTTTTTCTTAGGGGGCCCAGTGTCGTTAGATTTGAGAGTCGTGGTTATTTTCTTTGAGGAGCTTGCTCAAAATTTAAAGCATGTTTTTCTCTGCTGACCACTGAGATGTAGGCACTCAATCGGAAACTCACTTATTTTGAAACATTCCACATAGTTCGGTGCTCAAATAAGTGCTGTGGAGGTTCGTTGCTGAAGTTTCGGCTGGAGCAGTTTATTTTCTTTATGCATCTGTGCGCGTGTGTGTTGAAAGATCCATTCATGCCAGTTTGACGTAAAACGGGTGAAAGAAACTTCTTTGTCAAGCGCGCGATGGGACTTGCGTTTTTCTCTAATCTGTTTTGTGCTTTCGCAGGGGCTTGTAGGATTGAAACTTTTGCGGAATTTTAAAACCTGGTCTGTGGATGATATTCCTGAAGCGCCCAAGTACGCTGCATTATTTTATTGTGTTAAAGTTAACAGTGAATAAGATGGTTTGATACAGTGAAGCGCTTGTGATTTTGTTATATGTAGATCTTTCGGTATCAGCTGCAGTGTGTGTGTAGTCTTGTTTATGTGTCTAATCAGGTTGGTTTCGTTACTAAACTGAGAAAAAGTATGATGAAGAATAGTTTGTTATCCAAAACAGTGAAGGGAGTTTGTGTGTGAATAAAAGTGCGTTGTGTGAAATCCAGTTGTACATTTCAAAAAGAATCATTTAAAGTATGTCGTCTTCGGCTTATTGCCTAATGCCCTACTCCTTTGTTCTTTAAGCACGCCTAGGAAGAGAGAGAGAGAGAGATAAAAGAGAGGGCTGTCGTTAATATTTTCTTTTATTATTCTTTTGCTTGTTTTGCTTGTTTTGCTTCTTTTTCTTGTGAGTTAGCGGTGAATTTCAATCGCTATTGCCATGGCCAAGCAACCAAGAATCTCAAAAAAAAGGGACAAAAAGGACGAGGGTGAAAACTCTCAAAAGTAGTATAGACCATGTCAATAAGTTGTGAACGCAGAGACTCAGACTCAGACTCAGACTCAAACTTCGAGACCAACCTCTGGGAATTCCTTTTCAGAGGATTGTGGAGACGTCAGTTTATCGACGGTAACAAAAAGAAGTTTTAAGATTTTTTTTTTGGTAATCCAAGTCTATCCCCCCAGGGTGTCCAAACTAAAGTTATTATTTGAATTTTAGTTTGTTGACGATTTCGGAAGATCTAGTGCTTTGGTTGGAAATCTCTTTTTAAGAGCTTCTCGAAACTGTTTTGTTTTCTTTCTGGAAAAGTAAGAACGTAAAGAACCATGGCTGAGGAACCCACTATTGCACAAGTACTCGAGAGGCTGAGACTCGCCGAGAATAAAGTTAAAGAACTTAGTGACCGTCAAGGGAGTTCAGGTAACACGTCCCGTCATGGTTTGCCGTTGAAATGCCCCTCATTTGCGGCCACCATCGGACAATCGTTTACCAGTTGGTACAATAACTTTGTTTTGTTTGCAAAAGCAATGCAGTACAATGAAGCTGATTGCCTAGCGGTACTACCAGCCCTTCTGGTAGAAAACGCCAGGGAAGTTTATGAACAATTAGATGCTGAGACACAAGCGAATTACGATTTGCTTGTGGCCACATTGAAGGATAAACTTGAAAGCCCTGAACAAAGACAGCTAGCGGCTTCTGAGTTCAAGGCAAGAAAGCAAGGCAAGGATGAAAATGTGTTGGAGTACGCACGAGCCCTTCGTACTCTTTTCTATCAAAGTACGCTGGGTGAGCCATCCGACAGCGCAAGTACGCAAGACTTAAAAACAGTTTATCTATTGGATCATTTCTGTGATGGCCTACGACCTAGTATCCGCTACCACATGGGGTTTAGTCAAAGACCAACAACTTATGAGGCGGCTGTCAACCAAGCTCTGAGGATTGAACATAACTTGTATGCAGCTAAAGGCTATTTTCCAAGTTCTCAAGGCATATTCAGTACTTTTAGAACCCGCGGCTTGCCACGTCCCAATGAGCCTGTTGAAGGGCTGCCAGATTTGAATGAAAACACTAATGAAAACCGCAAAACTATGAACCTTTCAAATAGTAGCCCATTAGGCAATCCGTTTTATGCTTTTCCGGCAGCTTATAGACCAAGCCAAGCAAGAAATAATCACAATCCAAACCGCAACGCAATGCCTAATCGGAATGCTTCAAATCAATTTCGTGGAAATCAATGGAACAACAATAATAATAGGTGGGGAAACCAACAAAATTGGGGAAGACAAACGTCATATCGTCCACGATACACACCTTACGGGAATGAAATGAACAGGAGTGGTGGTTATGCGGCGCCAACATGGCCGAACTATTCGTCTAGGTGGACGGATGTGAATGGGAATGTTGAGCAAACTCCCAATTTCACTTTTAGTAACGGGATGTCGGGAACGTCATCAGCAAGCAGAGGTCGAGGCCGTGGCCAGAGAAATGGCGGACAGGTCTGCGTCGTTCGCCCAGGAGAGGTTCAACCCTCGGACCTTGTCACGGACGCCAACGTGATCGGCGCGATATCAACAAATGCGCCCTCAGCGTCAGTAACCCAGCCAACAGCGGGTACGGCCTCGGCGTCTGTCGAATCGAACGCCACTGTGGCAGGCTCATCGGTAGCGAGTAGTGGCAATGAAGCCAGTAAGTTTACGCCCAACCTTTCCAAAAGTGGTGTGGATGCAAGTGTGCTTGGAGTAGGTGGATGTGTGAATAAAAAGTGCCATGAACATGAAAGTCTGATGTATGGCTTATGTAGTGACCAACGGAGAGAAATTCAACAACAACAGTTACAAATAAGTAAACTATCTGAACGGTTGAGCCTTCAACCTTGAAAGGATTTTTTTTAAGAAAGGAAAGAGAAAAAGAGGGGATCTGGAATGTATTCATAAACACCAAAAGAGAGACCAAAACACTCATTCTCAAGCAAATCTATTTCCCTGTGTTTGTCAACTCTGAATTCATTCATCTCCTCCAGTGGAAGTGGCAGCCAGAACCAACGACGAGATCTGGACGGAGTCGTTGGTTTACTTGCGAACCAGGAAAGGCACTCGTGAATTTCGTCGAATGAAGCAACGCGATGCCTACGGGCTCTTTCCCATGAAGTGGGACTCGCGGAGATGGCAATGGTGTCATGACTGCATCTTCAAAATCCCACAGGACATTACACCCGGGTATTTTGCGAACGAATCCGTAGTTTTGGCTGAAATGGTCACGAACGACCAAGGCTGGCCGCGCATCTATCGGTTGGGCGACGTCCCCTTGGAATTGTCCCATTCGGTTGTTGTCGCCAGCTACAATGACGCGATTATCGTTCGGCCAACCGACGAGGAATGTCCATGGTTGGACTATCGAATCAGCGAAATGATACGTCAGTACCCCGGATTGACCACCAGTACGGACCGATTCCAGGTCCGACTCGACCGCGTAAAGATCTGGTTCGATAACACGATACCCTTCGACATTCGGAACAATCCGGAACGACACATCGGGCTGACGACTGGTCCGTTGCGCGCTCACCTGATTGTTAAAATCCGATCTGTCGATAACAATCAGTTCCAACCGAGCCTCGCTGTGGTGGGTCAAAGCACTAACCCTCAGGGAAGAGTGATGATCTACCCGGCGGAAACGAACAAAAGGGTTCTGGGTTTCGTGACATCGTCGAAAGAACCATCTGGCGGACGAGACGGAGAAGTGTTGATTCGGGGTCGTACCCTCATCAAGCCAGTGAACAGTGACCTATTCGCGCATCTTCTTCACGAACACACGGAGTATGCCGGAGTTCATACGGACGTTAATTTGCGAGCTGTCACCAACCATCGTGGTTTGGAGGTTGGCAAATCTAGTCATTTTTTCTTAATTGCATAAGAAAAGAGAGTTATCTACAAGAAAACAACAGACATAGAAGAAGTTGTTGATACTTATACGTACAATGCTTATCAGTGGTCTCTTCCTTTGCTGAGACTCCATATCCTGTTTTGAAGGGAAAAGGAAAGGAAAGAAACAGCCGGAGTTGATCAAAGAAACACTGAGAAAGAAACAAGATAAAACAATATACGGATGGGGAGGTTCAGTGAAGATGGAGACCCTGATGGTTGTTTCATTTTAGGTAGCCCATTGGGTGATGTCCAAAATGACCCGGAACCGCGGTCCCAGCGAAACACGCGGTTATGTAGAGTATGGAGTGCCGAGGAGAGATTTGATGTTTGAGCGAGATCCGGAGGATCGCGTCGAACTCTGGATGCCGCGTGTAGCCAGATCTGATCGGCCTGATGTTCAAAATTGGCTGAAGTTTGATTGGCAAGAACAGCGGACGCACCTCGAACATGGGGACGCCGCCTACGGGAAATGGTTGATCGACCAACTGTTTGCCGATGTTCGTGATGCCGAAGCAGCCAAAGAAAGAGCTATTGCTGATCGGGACGAAGCCGAGGCAGCTGGCGAGAATCCGGCGGTGTATGAAGAAGAGATATCTGCAATAGAGGAGAGTGTGGCCCAGGCCTACAAAATATTACCGGCATGGGCGGACTATTATGAGGTGCAGATACTACATCAGCAGAGGGACGCCACGATTGATAACGGCAACATGGAGGGTTTTCACTCGGCCATGCGGCGCTTATATTTTATAAGTCAGGGACGAAAATTTATGAAGGAAGAACAAGTCGTGCAACAACAGCTGCCCGACAACGAGGAAGTCAAGTGGGGGCCGTTAGAATTGAACGCGAGCGAAGCTGATTGGCGCTGGCATGCCGGACGAGTTGAACTCCGCTGTGCGGTCGTGTGTGAGGGAGAGGCTCCCTCCCCAGCAGATGTGGCCACACTTGACAAGGTGGAGGTCAACGGCGATGTAGCTGATGCACCATCCTCAGAGACGCGCCTGGTGGTGCCCATCAGGGAGGTGATTCGGATTGACGAGCAGCGGATACGAATCACCCTCAGATTCACGCCTGATCAAACCGGCAGTTTATATCACCAAAGATTTGCGGATAAGACTGTGTCGTATCTGCTAACCAAAGCAGAATTAAGCTACCTCTACGCAAAAGACGAATTGCGCCGAGGATTCGCACGAGTAGGTAAAAAGATCCGCAAGCAGACGCCGTTGGGCCAGCTTGTGCGTACGTTATATGGCTTACAAGATCCCTACCCGATTGTACAGATGCAAAAAGTACCCGAATACTATCTGGAGGGACTAAATTATGATGACCTCAATGAGGAACAAAAGGAAATGATTGAGGTCATAGTCCACCAAGGAAACATCGAGACAGCTGTGCGAACAGTTTGGGGATCCTTTGGGGTCGGGAAGACTTCGACGCTGTCAAAGGCAGTAGTCATCCTAGCGCGCCGCTCTGTGGACTGTCGAATGAGAGCGCCATCCCAGGTTGGCCCTTACGTCTTTTGTTTCAATCAAAAACTGCTAATTTTCGATAAAAATTGACCAGAACGTGAAAGTGTTGTAAAACAAGAAATCTTCAACTCTCTAATTTCAATAATACAGAAAAGCAAAGAATTTCAGTCAAAGAACCATCTTAGTCTATTTTGTATACATACAGGCTGGAAAGAAAAGGAAATTAGAAATACAACCTTACAGTTTAAAAATTGTAATCACTGAAATATTGCAGCGCAAGACATTGGTCACTGGAACGACCAATGTCTCTATAGATTGTGTTAGCGACTACTTGAACGAGTATGCATTGTACCAAGAAGGCGTCATCGTCGTTCGGGTCGAAGCGAAACGCGCCTTAAACGCCAGGACAACCGAAGACCCTCATTCCGTAACGTCTTGGGTCAGTCGTCTCGTCGAGGACAGCCGGAGACCGCAGGGTGAGCAGCGCTATCAACGGATACAACAGCGTCTCGGCATCACCAATGAGGATTTGACGAAACTAATTGAGTCAAGCGAGGTCGAACGGTTACTGCAGGTTTCGAATGTACCATTCGACAACATCAGCCGTGAACAAATTGCGCTAATAACGACGTATAGACAACTACTAGCAGAAGCAACGAAACGACTAGCAGACTTGTTGATTTCATCCGCAGATGTCACGTTATCAACAATTGACAATCTACGTCGTCATCAGCTACGGCACGAACGTTTCAACACAGTCATCATCGACGAAGCGTCCAAAGTCTCCGAGAAGGACTTAGCGATGGTCGTAGATCAGGTCGTAGACGCCAACAGTACCACAATAACTTTTGTGGGTGATCACGCCCAAATGGGCCCCTTCGTCGCTGGCAGAGCTACAGACGTGTTCCAGGCCGCCTGCATGGCGCGAGCAGGCGCAGGCAGTTTGGACAGAATCACGCAGAAACGGCGATACGCTCACATGGTACAACTCGCCATTGTGTACCGCCATCCTAGTTGTCATACCAAATTTAACAGTGAAAAATGGTATAACAATCGTCTGCAATACGCACGGAATTCAGCAAAGTCGGTGCAGTTCCCGTGGCCAATACCGAACGAACAGGTCGCGTTGATCAAATTGTCGAGCGAGTCTATGAGGGACGAACGAGGATCGCTGGGCAATCTTGTGGAAGCTCAGGCAGCCGCTGAGATCTTGACCATGCTCATCACCAAGGCAGATCTTATGTTCGAAGACATTGTGGTACTCTGTTTGTATAAGGGACAGATCCCGTTACTGAAAAGCGCCCTCGCTCACAAGCATAAGTGGTTATCTAATGTGCGAGTAAGCACCAGTGATGCTTTCCAGGGCAAACAAGCCCCTGTAATCCTAGTGCTCACTACGCGGGCCGGAAGTGTTGCTCGAAAAAGTGTTGGATTTTTAGCTAATGATGCACGACTCAATGTTGCTACAAGCCGGGCCAAAGAGGCCCTTGTGTTCATTGGCGACTTTGATTGTCTCGTTGAAACATCAGGCTTGTGGAGGGAATTTGTCACTTTCCACAAGAACCACTTGGTAGATTTCACACAGCTACAGAAGCAACTGTAAAAAGAAAAAGAAACAAAAAAATAAATGACCATTTCTTCGATGTGAAAAAAAAAAAATTCTTTTCGAAAAAAAGGAGAATATGAAATTACAGTTCGGAATGGCTGGTGAAGTTTACTGGGCGGTGAGTTTTGAGTGGTTGAATACAAGTCGCTCGGTTATAACTTGGAATAGTTGGCAGTAACCTTTGATTTTGTAGTGTTGTGGTGTATGGAATTGTTCGATTGTTTTGGTTAAGAGTTTGTGCGGACTGTTATTTTTGCCATGCTCTAATTTTTATCCCTTCTTTTTATCAACTAGAATTTTTAGTAAAGACGGATGGTGTTGTTAAATAATTTAGTTTTAACGTTTCCAAATCTTCCACAGGTGAGATCATCCGAACGCTCACAAAAGCTGAGAAGGAAGTTCCGTTTGTTGACTCAGTCCTGTTGGCCGTTGGTAAGCTAAACGCTAATGGTGAAGTGACACGAACACTGCATTCAGAGCTGCCCAGCAATATGCAGTTCAGGGCCGCAAGAAACATTGCAAATTGGTCTTCCCGGAAGCCGTTGGTGAAGGCCGTTCACCCTTTGGTTGACGAATTGGTGGCCGAAGCAAATAAAATGCGTGCAACATTTTTCGAGACTGTTGTCGTGCCAGCGAAGCTTGTTGAACCCCCGTTCGCCCGGCTGAAAGACCTCGATCCAACACCGGACGATTGGGAGCAACAGTATTCCACCCAGAAGCATCTCGACAGCGTCTGTCGGGCGCTGTTCAACGTCGATAATAATGAAGGAGAGAGATTGGACAGTTGGGACAAGGAACTGGACAACTGTGAGAGTCAATGGTTGAACCGGTTGAAAGAATTTTTTTCACATCCGTGTGCCAAACGGGAACGTCAAACAATTGTATTTTATTCTTTGGTATACTTAGGACAGAAATTCAACCCAGAAAATTTTCGGTACTTGATTGCGCGATGTGGCCTCACGGAATACAACACCAAGGCTGATTGGGAATGGTTGAGGGAGCGAATTTTAGGAATTGTGGAGCTTCACGCCAGATTCCCGCTGAGTAAGCAGAAGAAGGAAGTGATCCGGAACTGGATCAGTAAACGTTCCTTGGTCAAGCTCGCCAAGGCTTTTCCACCGCTGCCCGCATACTGTAGTCGAGCCGGGCTCAAGGAACCATGCCGATGGGCCTGGTATGATTTGGAAAATATCAACCAAGATATAGAGGATTGGAACCGACTCGGCCCGAACGAGAAAATGTGGATTGAAATGACCAAGCGCCCATTCCCTGTAGAGGGACGGTTTCTCATTTCCTCTCCGATATTTTCTGGCCATATGGAGGACGTGGATGAGATTTTTGAGCAAGTTGACGCCCGAGCTGGCGGAGTGGTTAACCTAAACGGCCTGAAAAATTACGAGAATGAGATGCAGTCATTTTTTGGACAAGTACGTGAGCTTTTGAAAATGCCAGAGGAACGCTAAAAGAGTGAAGACTTGGAAAAGGAAGAAAATAATTTTTGGGTACTCATAACCTTTGATTGGATGAACATTATTACTTTTGTTAATGCGAAATTACCTGTGGTTCATTTTACTAGCAGTAAAACTATTTGGTGGTATGCAGTGGAACATTGTTTTGACAGTGAAATAGTTTTTTTCAGTGCGTTTATTCATTTTTGTGTGTAGTTTTCAGGATGTGGTGTCCAAACTCGTATTTTTGGTGCATTTCGAGAAACATTTTTAGTGGTAAAAAAATGAGTGAATTATACTGAAATCCCTTTCAGCTTGGCCTATCTTCTTCTGTGGGAAAGGCGCACGGGAACATCAATTTCTGAGCAATATGTGGAAATTGGCTGGGATTCCAATTCAAGTTGAAGGACGATATTTCTGTTCTGTGGAGCACGCCTACCAATTTGTTAAGGCCAAATTTCACCAAGATGATGAAACGGCACGTAAAATTGCTGCCCTTAGTTGTCCATATGCAGCGAAACACACGGCTCAAATGGGAGTAAAAAAATGGGACCCGGATCGACAATATCAATGGGGGAAGATAAAACGACGAATCATGATGCTTCTGCTTTATCAAAAGTTTGGTCTCAATCATGAACTCAAAAAGAAACTTTTAGAAACTGACAACAAGGTACTGGCTGAGGGTACCTGGAATATGTATTGGGGCACGGGGATAATTGAGAAGCGGTACAAACCTGGAATGAAGTTTCCCGGGCAAAATGTCATGGGAAAATTGCTCACTCAAATTAGAACTGAATTCCAACATGATGAAACTCCGAAATTTGCAATTGTAGGCGATTCTATAATCAGTAATATCAAAATTCCTGGAATTTTTGTACTGAGTTTTCCCAAGGGTAATTTTAAAAAAATACTGACGGGTTTAGGTTTAGTGTATCCTGTCCCCACGATAGAGCGTATCTTTATTTATGTCGGCACTCGTGATTTACAGAAATTAACTATGGCCGAAATGGATGCAGAACGAAACATAGTTAAAAATTTTCTCGCTGGAGTACTTTTGTTAAGCAACAGTTTTCGGTCGGATAAAAAAATTTTTATTAGTGACATTTTGCCCCATAAAATACGAAATGCCTCATCAATCGAAATTTATAACGATGCACTAGAACGCTTTGTTAATTCGCACTCGGAGGTGCAGTTAGTTAAAGTTAGTAAATTATTTTTGGATAGAAAGAATTTTGAGAAAAATCAGTATCATTTGTCCAATCATGGTTGTAAAAAGTTTTCAAAATTAGTCAAAAATTATTTGGTAAAGGCTGACTTTTGGATAGAGCCTTGGTTCATTAATCAGGTCATAGATATAAGTAATTATGAGTATAGTTCACTCGTTTTGAAAAGGTGAAAAAGTAACGTTTGATCGTACGAATTTGTTGTTCATTTTTCTTTGATTATTTTGGCCTTTGGTGACTCGCTAATTTTCACTAATTCATTTTTTGAGATTTACACTATTAGAATGGTTTCTACTTATTTTACAACACACATTTGAATTCCGGTCTTTTCGACGAATGTACTGTTCGTGGATTTGGATTTGTTAGTATGGCCTATTTTTTTAAACGTGTCCCACTAAAATGGCGTCATGTGCCACAAAACATGCGCTTGTCGTTCACAGCAAACCAGACTATCCGTTTAGCCGATTTCTTCCCGTAAATAAATGGTGAATGTCGAATCAGTCACACCAAACTGAAATTTTAGTGTCTGTACTTTGACAAACGGGCGTTTTTTTTAAATAAAATGACGTCACGTTAGTCCGGACACGTTTGAATGAATGCACAATATTGATACCTGTACTTTATTCATTTAGGACCGTTTTCTTTCCGTTCTGTCGTTTTAGTCTCACTTCGGAATATTTTTTTATGGTGAAAGTTTACTGTTTGCGGTTGTACTTAGCGAACTCATACCCTGGTGCCCTATCCTTGGACTATCTGCTTTCTGAATTTTATAATACTGATTGATCACTCTCATTTTGGCGATTCCAATTTTTCCATCTCCTTAGCTACAGGGTTTTTTTTGGTCCAAATTTTGTTGACTCAGTACAGCTCACGTTCTAGATTAACTCGTTATTGTGCTTAATAGAAGTGAAGTTCTTTCCCGGTTTCTTTCTGAGATTTGTGTGGTTTCATAATGTTTCACAATTCATCTAAGTAATTCGGCGTCGTCGTGTGGTACCAAAATTGTTTAGACGAGGCACATAGAAAAAGACACAGAAAAGGGAAACACACAAGGTAAAACGAGCACACATCAAACAGAACCGTAGAAAACAACGAAAATCACGAACAAAACGAAGCTTTAGGATCACAGCAGAGTAGAATTGGCCAATGGCAAAAATGTCGTATCATTGTAAACTTCAGGACTCAATGCCACTGTTTCATTCAACAGAACCACATGACTTTCACCAACGTTTTGCGCCAGAGCTTTCTTAATGTTGTAGCGGAATCGGAAGTTCTTCCTCCCAAGGCACAATGTAAAAATCACCGCCAACAATGAAGAAATCAATAATAATGACACCACAAACACTAGTAGCACGGTATGCCACAAACTGAAATTGGCAGTCGAATTCTCGGTAAGCAAAGTAGAATTGGGCATAGAGGCCATCTTCGTCTTTGTAACTGGCCGAAAAGACGGAGACTCGACCGTCGTAATGCTACCATACGACACTGAAACCGTTTTAACACGCCCAGAAACCGAAGCTGACGACGGCGGAAACTGAATAAAATAAACTGGCAACTACGTGTAAATTTTCCAGCTGTTCCTAACTATCATGTTGCACTCTTTCTTTTGGAATGTTATTCTTTTAAAAAACCAGAAGACCGCAAGAAACCCATGAGCAACCCAAACGTAACATTCTGCACGGATTTTTTTTTTTGGATCGTTGGGAATCAAGTACAAAATAGGTAGAAAAGATAGATATAAGGGAAATATACCGTGGAAAATTGAGGTCTAATACGTGGTGACCACCACCAGCGCGTTGTTGACCCGGATGCTGAAGTGGCTAAGTTAGTCAGTAATGTGGAAAGCGTCGACCACGAACCGAGGCGAGCGATTGGAGTGGACCAGCGGGTTGTCCGATACACGGAAGTAGGAGTATAGATAATTCGACGAGAAAGTGTTGTACGGAACACAGACTGCAATTGAAACATTCATAAAAATTTAAAAAAAAAACCAACCACACGCCACCTTAGGAGCTGTTCGAAAATGAAGAACCTGATGTGTCAGGTTTGTGTAGACAGCAGGCGGATTTGAATTGATTTGAAAAGAAAGTCTATGTTTTCACCTTCATATGTTGCATGCGTAGATGTTCAGATAAGGGACTTGCCGGAGAAAATTAGTGACAGTGATCAACCCATGTTTATCACACAGTACTATAATTTTTGTTTATCACACAGTACTATAATTTTTGTTTATCACACAGTACTATAATTTTTGGCATCTAAAATTTTCGAACCATCTCCAAAATGCTACCAAGTGTTTATGACCACCGCCTCTGTGCTCTTCTTTTTTGTTCTCACAAGAAGAACAACCTCAACATTTGAAAAATAGGAATGAGCTCCTCAAATTCACCGTCATAGTTGATTTGACGACAGCGGGAGAAAAGACCGGACGTGTGTGAACAGATCCCGTGCCAATCAAATGGGACATCGGACGGGTGAACGACCGCGTTGACGACACAGTCAGCGGTAACGACGATATGGAAGTGGACAACCCGGTTGTCGGCAAAGTTGTTCTCAAGGATGTGGCCTGAAGTAAAACGTAGAAACAGAGTAATTCAACGAAAAGGTTATACTACGTACTCATGTGTTGGAGAAACCAGGAGCAGGGATGGTACAGTATGGTCGAATAAATGAGGCAGTCCATCAAGGCGGGATCAGTCGCAAACTAGGAGTTGTATTTTTCAAAAATGCCTACTTAATTCCCAATCATGTGTGCAATGGAGAAAGAATGCACAGACCAGTGCGGGAAATCCATTGGTTTTCAAAAACGTGTCAAATAAGGCATGCAGATTGGTTTCTAAACATCTTTTTTCTTTTTCATTCAAAATTCGCGCGCTCCTTGAATCCTGAGAAAGAGCTGCCCTGTTTAATCGGCCATGCCGTAAACGTGATATCCACAATTTTTTTCATTTTTTCAGAAGTGACCAATGTTTCGGAGCCAAAAAGTTTTACTATTAACCTCTGAAAGAGAAGCTATATCTGAATTAATGAAAAGAACAATGGTTAAAGACCAACCTCAACTGCCAACTTGGTACACCGGATACGACGAACCCGAGGAAACCACCGACGCGCCGACCGAATGTCCGGACAACTGACCACTCCTGACAGGAGCACCAAAGACCGGATTTGGGGGGCAGGCCGAGTATAGGGTGAAGGCGGAAATGAGTCACACCAGGCGGTCATATAATCACAACGGCACAGTTCACACACAGATCTTGTGTGAACCACCTGGACCAACAACAATAACCAAAACCACACCATTCTCCACAGCAAGTAACTAGGCCAACGAAAGAACAAAAAAATGACACCAAAGTGTATAAAATAAGTTTTTATAAGTTGCGAAACACCAATAGACATATAGTACGTGGTACAAGTGGACCAATGGATATGGTCCAACGCAGAATCTGTGTGTTATGAACACTACACGTATGATCCTTCTTGTCCTGTGGTTTACCCTGTGTTACCAGCAATGGATTGTTACACGTCAGTATTACTAAACCGTACAATGTGGTTTGCATAATGCTTGAGTGCGATAGTGTGACGGTTAGAGCATGTGGCTTGCATGAGACTGGTGGTGGTTCAAATCCGAGCATGTGTATTTTGATAAGCAATAGATCTTTTATTGTTGATTACTACGGAAAGCAGGGAAACTGTTTAGTTTATTTTGTTCCTTGATGCTACTTTTCCATGAAAAAAAAACGCAATACGTATAGTGCAAGCAAATATTATTAAAACAGATGCAGTAATTCATTTTTAGAATGCCACCATTTCGCGTCGTCAGTGAACGAACCGAACTCCAATTTCGGCAACCAGCTACCCGTCGAACTGTGGGCACACATATTCCAGTTCATCGATAGCACTCGACAACGACAACAACTGGCCAGTCTGTGTCACCAGTTTGCGTTGGCCATCAGAGGCTCTTCTTGTCTTCCTTGGTCAAAAGATCATCTGAATATCTCTTTTTACAAGAACACTAGGACAGCTTGCAGTAAAAATCATGAGTCACTAGTTGAAATGGACGACCTGCCACCAAGGATAGCCACAACCGATCAACGGACCAGCCAATGGTTCTATGACGATCTGGAGCATTACTTATACAAATGCTATAAAATTAGAGAGCTATGTATTGAAATTAGAATGTTTGGGGAGGCTGAAGTCGACATTATCCTTCCAATGCATTTAGATTCACTACTCGCTATTTTAAAATATAAAAGTATCATAGTTGATCATTTTTCTTATGAGTTACAGAGAGAAAGGGGTACTGATTTTGATTGGTTGTCTGACGGTCGCCGTTTTGCAAACCAGATGGGTTCCTTAGATAGAACGTCGCCTCGTTCCCTACCCTTCAAATTGTTAGTGGATATCGGTAAACAACGGTCACCAGAGCTGAGACCCGACTCTGAACATCAACGTCTACCATTTCTACCATATCCATACGCCCCGTTTGTGTTAAGTAATATCACAAAATTGTCCTTGGTGACTGTCCACCCCGTAGCTCGCTTCGTTCCACAACCATTAGAACCTTATAAAAAGTGGTTACGTTCAAGCCCCAATTGGGGGCGGTCGAATAAATTGCGAGAAATTACACTGGACTTATCGATAGGGGGTGACTTGCAAATGAACAACTTAAATCGGGATCTTACGGCAAAAGAACTCCATATTCCTCAACTCTACGAAAACATTCCTCCAGTGCCCTTTGACATTCGAATAGTCCATGTCATTATTAATGGGACAAGCCAAGTTGACGAGAATCTGAGGAGGCTTGAGAACTTAACCGACGGAGTTGAAGTGCATTCTCTAAAAATAGGAGTCCCTGAGCGAAAAATTCTACCAACGGATCCCCCTCGGCGCCTTTTATCGATGAATAGGCTTGTAGACCAATGCATGATGGTACGTCATAAATTACAACATTTGAAAACTTTGACGCTGGTTGGCCATCAAACAACCCGGAATCCGACAACGAAATATGAGGACGCTTTAAGTGAAGCATTTGAAATCACTTGGATAGAAACAGCCCTGTTGACAATTTTGACTTGTGCTGTTGAAGCAGCGCCGGAGCTGAATAACGTCATCTGGGAGCCGTATCACACTTTATACGGAAGTCGGTTTGCCATCGCACATCGTAGAGCTGGAGAGGGACTAGCCTTGGTCATGAAGGGTTTAGAAAGTGTCATTAAAATTATTTTAGAACGCTCCAACCTTCCAGTAGTTAATGTATATCTACACCAGGGCCCGGACGAAATTTTCTCTGAGAACAACTTTAAGGAAAGCGTTGATGAGTTGCTGACCGGATTTTCAGTCAAAATATTGAAGAGAAAGAAGGGTTACCAATATCCAAAAAGGGGCCATGTTAAAATGGAGTGTACATCGTTACTAAATCACAAGGGTAATGTAGTTGTACTACACTTATTAAAAAAGGAGGGAACTCATCATAAACATGTTTACCTGGACAATGGGAGAAATAAACCGGTTATACAATACAATGCAGATCATTTTTGCAACAATTATTGTACATGTGGACTTCGATTTATGTAACGTGATTTGTTATCTGTTTTCCCATTTTTTTGTGTGAAGAAGAAGGTTTAACCAATAAAACAAATTTTAGTTAATGGTAAAAACCTAATTCGTTTCAGGATTCGGAATGCTGCTTTTCCTGGGAATTGTCGCTCTGGTTCATGCGGTGCCCGTAAGTGCTTATTGGTTACGTAACTCCGCTCCTATGCTATGTCAGTCCAAAAATGCAAGGGCTTCATTTGCTATACCCACCGGTGTTCAGTGTAACATACATGTTCCCCGAGGTAGTGGTGCACATTTTGAAACACCTGTGCCTTATCCCTTGCACTTGTTTCGAAGAAACTACATTCAATATCAATCTGTCGCTTGGGTTTGCAAAAAGATTCGCAAAACAATAAAGACTCACACTGGCTTTGCTGGTGTAGATCACCAGAAAGAAGAATTTGACACTGTGCTGCCTGTAGAAGGTCACGAGTGTCAGAGCGCCGTACACTGGAAGACCACCACCCTGGGAGATTTGATACAAAAAGGTGAGGTGTATCAAACAGTAAATAAAGTGGACGTGAAATGGCCTAGTGGCTGGCCATGGGACTGCTGTGGAAAATGGATTGAAAATACGGCAGATAATTTCTTTCTTTATACCGCCAAAGTATACAAACGGCATGGAGGAAGCTTTGAAAGTAGTGCGGGTAGTGTGCGTCATTGTAATTATTACGCAGCTTCATGTAGTCTGAGAGATAACAGTTATATGTTATGGAACGTAGAACCAAAGACCAATTGTACATACATTGACTACAAAGTAATGAACGGGACAATTTACTCAAAAAACTGGCTTAGCGATGACCTCATGCTTGGCCTAACTCTAGATGACAAAAATAAAGTATTAGCTTGTGATGGAAAACCTCTTTGGATATCACCTCAAGGCATTGCGTATAGACCTTATATAAGTCCCGACCGAGTGCGACAGACGCGACAATTAAAACAAGACGGAAACATATTACTCTACCAAGACTTCGTAGTGGCAGGACAAACAACCAGCACGCGAAAATTTGACACATTAACACCTTTTTCTTTAAAAGAAAAGCCAAACATACTTACACAGGAATTGCCAGTAGCCACCATTTCAACAACTGGCCACACCACTAACTACCCAATGACTTCCTCTACTACCACCACGACCCCTATAATTACTAGTACAACCACAACTTCAACCATACCCTCAACTAAGGTGACAACAACGCAAACTATAACATCCACAGTCACTGAAAAACACACCCAGAAACCCATTCCACAAACTTCAACTTTAATCCGTTCAACTGAAACATCTCAACCCTCAGACCGGTTCCAGGAGTCTAATGTCAATCTCCCGTCCCTTCATTCGGCATCCAAATTAGCCATCACCCACAACACCCGTGGGGCTCGAAAAGTAAACGGGAATGTATGGCATAACTTAGATGAGGCACCTGCCGGAGGACTAGGATTTGATCCGGACGAATTGAAAGAACAGGGTGGAGTGGTGATGTCCGACCAACTAGCGGCCCAATTGAATGCTTTATATTTTGACCTACACATGAACATTCACCATTCTTTTCAAACAGCCATGCTTCAAGCCTGCATGAGTATGCAAACTATGATCGAAATATTGAAGGCTCAAATTCTTGCGGAACCAACTCTTGCACTTAGGGCTGTTTTGAATCGGTCGGACATCTTTGCCACTAGTGGTGGCTCTATTGTTGACGTTTTCCCTTGTAAAACTCTATCCACTGAACAGTATGTGATATTGCCAATGAACAATACTTGCACAACTCAGATACCCATTCAAGTAAATTTGAATGGTTCGCATTTTCGAGCATATTTAGATAGTAAAACTAACATTATCCACACTCAAACGTTACCTGTGGACTGTACCTTAGTTCAAGAGCTGCCAGTTTATTTACACGACAATTATTACAATTATGACGCTAAAACTGGCATCCTGAACCTATTAGAAGAACCAATGGCACTTGATATTTTGCATTATAATCTAACTGAATTGCTTTGGGATGCTAATCCAATTATTTGGAAAGAAATCGTCATTTATAATTTGTCCGTGTTAAATAACCACATTTCCCTCAATGATGTGTCAGGTTCTTTGTTCAAGCAAAATGAAATACTTAAAGCACTTGGGGCACGCGATATGTCTAACCCTTCCATCGCAGCTAACCAAATTATTAGTCAAGTAGTTGCAAAAGGTACTTTAGGGTTTATGCATGGCTTGGTATTAGATTTTAAACAGCTATTTTTGTTTATCGCCGCTATTTACGTTTATTTGCATATAATAGTGGCTCATTGCTGCCCTGGAAACCATAGAAGAGCTTTCTTATTTTCGGTTCCGGATCTTCTGGCAAAATTTTGGAAATGGCTGAAAGAGATGACCGACATGAACTTCAGATGGAGAAGGTGGTTCAGACGTTCATCCACTAGTGTGCCAGATCACACCAAGGTACGGTTTAGAAGGGGCCGAGCATTGACCACGGATGACTTGGAATTTGTCTCACTTAATAGGGGAAGTCAGACTTTTCCGCGTGGAAATGAACGGCCAGAAATTCCGCCGCGACCGCGGCCAGAAGAAATAGCTACTAGTAGCCAGTCATCAACAAGTATGACAGCCGTAGCCCCTCAAAAATTTCCGCCAACCATTCCAAAATTGAAAACTACTACACAATTGATTGCAATGATCCATGAAGGCACTGAATCGGAAAGCACCGGTGGACAGAATGTGATGGTTACCACTCTAGTTTATTTTAACGGATTTTCGGCATTAGCCTTAATTGATACGGGTTCATTCACTTCAGTGGTAGACAAAAAGTATCTGGAAACCATTCCTCATGAACCAGTTAAGCCAACTCAACAAACGGCATCTGGCATTACCAACAATTCTTTAGCATTTGTGGGGAGTACAGTGGCACAAATTTCAATTGGGAATGAAACTCACACTCATGAATTCCTGGTTTTAGATGAAGCCCCTTTTGATGTTCTGCTGGGGAATAACGTACTCAAGATCTTCAGAAGAATGACCCTCGATTTTGAGAAACAATATATGAGTATTGCAGGAAAACAAATTCCATTTAACTCAGATGAGAAACCCGACGGAAAACAAGCTTGGGAAGTTCAAGTGTTGAATGATGTCACTGTCCCCCCGCGCTGTGAAATGTTGGTGATGTGTCGAGTCGGCGGAAGTAGACAAAGACCAGATTTGATTTTGGAACAGCGTGATTCTCTGCCGAAACAACACGGGGTATTATGTGCCAAAACTTTATTCACTTCCTCTCAAACTGTTTTACCAATTCGAATTGCTAATCCAACACTAGAACCCATTTCATTAAAAGCTGGACTTTGCCTAGGATTTGGCGAGCAGTTCTGTAAAGTCACCACTGAAGATGATAATAGTCAGGATAGTAGACAGCAACCCACATGCGGAATTTTCACAGCAACAAATAATTGCAATCACGAAATTTTAGGGCTGGTGGACCTCTCAAATACTGCTTGTAGTCCTCCAGAATTAGAACAACTAAAGGCATTATTGGTACAATATGCCGACGTGTTTGTGTTACAAGATGGAATACTAGGGCATTGTGACATCTATGAACATTCAATACCAACTGCAGATTCAGCCCCTGTAGTCAGGCCCATGTACAGACTGCCGGAAGTGCATAAGCACGTTGTTAAGGATCAGTTAGAAGAATTGTTAAAAATGGGCCTCATTCGACCATCGGTCAGTCCATATCGAGCACCATTAGTGGTTGTCACAAAACCTGACGGATCCTTAAGAATTTGCACGGATTTTAGAGGGTTAAATGCTGTCACAGTCCCCGACTTATACCCACTACCACGGTTGGATACAATCATACATTCGTTAGGTTCTGCAAAGTACTTTACTGCTTTGGATTTAAAGTCTGGGTACTACCAAGTGAAAGTTAAAGAGGAGGATGTACATAAGTTAGCATTTGGTTGTGAGTTTGGAAGTTACGACTGGGTTTGTATGCCGTTCGGTATTCGAAATGCTCCTAGTAGTTTTCAAAGGTTGATGAATACAGTATTGAACGATTGCGCTGGTTCTGCCCTGGTGTATATTGATGATGTACTAATTTATTCACCCAACTTTGAATCACACCTGATGCATATTGAAAAAGTTTTTCAACGCCTGCGAAAGTTTAATCTAAAATTACATCCCAAAAAGTCAACTTTTTGCCAGCAGGAACTAAAATTTTTAGGGCACATTATAGGCAAAGATGGAATTAGACCCGATCCGGCAAAATTTGATTCTGTGAAAAATTTTCCAGCACCCACAACTCAAAAGGAGGTACGTAGGTTCATTGGTCTAATACAGTTTTATAGGGAGTTCATTAAGGATTTTGGTACGGTCGCAGAACCACTAACTCGTTTATTAAGAAAGAACGAACCTTTTCTTTGGGGTCCAGAACAAGAAAAAGCTTTTGAAATTTTGAAACACCGTCTAATTGAGAATGTGACTTTAAGCTACCCGGATTTCTCAAAACCATTTTATTTGTATATAGATGCTAGTCAAGTTGGGATAGGTGGAATTTTGCAACAAGAAGACGAAAATGGCAAACAAAAGGTTCTTTCTTATGTATCTAAACAATTATCGCCCAGCCAACAGCGATGGAGTACAACACAAAGGGAAGCATATGGTCTATATTTCTGCGTAACACATTTCCGTCCATATTTGCTGGGTCACAAATTTACAGTCATTACGGACCACCGGCCACTAAAATATATCATGCAACTCACCAACCTGACCGGTCCTATGTTTCGGTGGACAGAAAGTCTTCGACAATTTGATGGATACATGGACATACAGTACAAACCTGGTCGAGTGCATGCTAATGCGGACGCATTATCTAGACTACCAATTGACAACAAGGATGCAGACGCAGATGATAACTTTGGTATGCAGATTAGTCCTGACAACCCGGCGGAACCTGATTTACTAGCTAATGTCAACAATAAAATTTTTGTAATTCAAGAACAACATGCTGAGGATGACTCACAACTTTTTTCTGAATTAGTAAAAAGTCAAGACAACGATTCCTATTTTGGTGCAATAGTAAAAGCTTTGAAAAATGGCAGAAGGACCTCCGATGAAAAACTAAAGAAGATTTTGCCTCAATTTCAATTAAAAGACGGTATTCTAGTATTTTCTCCAAGGGGACAACCGTCCAGAACTGCCATTCCTAAGACATTGATAAAAAGAGTACTAGAATCATATCATGATTCAATTTGTGGAGGCGGACACACAGGACAGTTAAGGACCTTTCAGAAAATTCAAGAAAGATTTTATTGGCCGAATATGAGACAACATGTAAATGCTTATGTCAAAGGTTGTCCCAAATGTCAACAATTCAAACGAAATACACAAAACCCGAGAGCTCCGTTAGTTCCAATTCCGGTTGAAGGTGCGTTTGATGTCATAGGAGTAGATTTAATCACCAATTTACCCCTCACCGAACAAGGAAACACCTGTATATTAAGTGTTATAGATTATTTAACAAAATATCCCGAATGTTTTGCTATTCCGGATCAAACTACGCAAACTTTTGCTAGAATTTTTGTGAATGAAATTATCTGCCGACATGGAGTTCCTAAAAAAATTATTTCTGATAACGGTCGAAACTTTGTTTCAAATCTAGTGAAAGAAGTAACAAAAATTTTAGGACTAAAACACCAATTAACCACCGCTTATCATCCCCAAAGTAATGGTCAATGTGAATCACTAAACGGAATAGTTTGCCGTATGATGAGGAACTATACAAATTATGCCGGCGACGATTGGGATCAACTGTTACCAATCTGTTTACTTTCCATCAGGGTATCCATCCAATCCTCCAGCAAATATTCACCTTTCTATTGTCTATATGGACGATCTCCAAAACTTCCTTTAGATTTAGTTTATAACACTCCAGATAGACGTTATGTAGATCAAGTTGACTGGGTCACCGAACTAAAATTTCGCCTGCAAAGTGCCTGGCAGCTTGCTCATAAACATATTGATGCAGCCAAGAACAAACAAAAAGCCGTCTATGATCGCAAGAAACATGGTAAGCCTTTTAAATTAGGAGATCGTGTTCTTTTAAAAGTAGAGAAAATCCCAACTGGATTAAGCAAGAAGTTTCAACCCAAGTTTTCTGGACCTTATGAAGTAATTAAGGTAAAGGCCCCAAATTATGTCATTCAGAAGGAGGGAGTGAAAGGTATGAAACTCCAAACGGTTCATTTCAATAGGTTGAAACCTTTTTCCTCAC
The DNA here is from genome assembly GCA_030248135.1 of Theristus sp. LFF4_11. Taxonomy (NCBI): domain Eukaryota; kingdom Metazoa; phylum Nematoda; class Chromadorea; order Monhysterida; family Xyalidae; genus Theristus; species Theristus sp. LFF4_11. The sequence goes on along the minus strand of JASANC010003385.1, from coordinate 20,281 downwards.
CTTTTGTCCCTGATTTTGAACCCGTCCCCGAAGATATACCAAGCTCAGACTCGTCAAATGAAGATTGGCTAGATCAGGTGATCGTTCAAAATAAAGAGAAACAGACAATACCAGCTGATGATGAGACTCAGGCAAACAGTGACAGTTCAAGTGAAACTGCTATTGAAGCAGAAGATGAACATGAAACTGATGATGAAACAAGTCAAAGCCACACCAATGGTGTTGACACAGTCTCTGAAGCGGAGTCTGAAGAAATTGAGCAAGTGAGGCCACGCGGTGGTATGCATCGATATCAACTGCGTGAACGACCACAAGCTAAGCGAAATTTTCCAATAATAGAATAGTCAATCTTCCTTTGAACGAGCTCTGATATTTTACGTTTTTTTTTAAGAAGAAAAAAAGAACCCCACTCATTTGTCTTTTGGGAATCTTAAGACTCAGCTCTCTGTTTTATTTTCCTTTGTGTTCTGTTATTGGTTCTTTTAACTATTTTATTTTATTTTATTTTATTTTTTTTTATTATTTTCTCTTCTTTTCCTTTTTTCTCCTTTTTCTCATTTTTATGTGTCTTTTTACCAATTATGGGGAACCCTCGTGGTATGCGAGCCTATATAATCATACAGCAGCGATTTCACAAAGATCTCTTCTATTAAAAGCATGCGATTTTACGCTTAGTACTGCATGGTGTTTTGTAACAGCTTCATTTATACCTCTGTGATCACGGGTATTTGGTGATGGGGGCCGTGATAATCCATGATTCCTTCATGCTGCTGATTCTGCTGATGATACCGAATTCGGTTTGTGTGTTTCAAAAACCGGTCTTTTGACGGACAACAACAAAAAGCCAATAAGAGCTATCCGTATCTAGTGGATCATCTGCACTTGCACACCCCCTACACAACTGCTCCGTACATCCGATGAATGCGTGCAGAACTGTCTTCTGAGGCGTGTCCTACTCATTTGCCGTGACTTCTAATGCTTCAAAACCCGTCACCTGGGACATTAACAATGGCTTCACTCATATCATGGCGCTTACGTGACCGATTTGCTGATTGTCTCCACGTTGTGGAACCACCAACTTTGCACCGCTGATGTCGGGGACGCCATCCATTCTTTGAGAGGGGGAGGTGTGACAAAATAATTTTGGTGACTCAACCTGCAAGTGCATCTACAAACTACAAACTGCAACTAAACACAATCGAAAGGAACTAATGCGTGACCAACACTACAACACTTGATAACACACAAACAAAAATCTACTTGGTGATGGGGACATTATATTCCATTTAAAACAAATTATTTTGTCAGGCGAAAAATCAATTTAGTTTTTTTTCACTTCATAAATTTAGTAAAGCTTTAAAAAAAAACAAACAAAAGTAATTATCTGAAAATTTAACCAGGTTATGGTAACTTTCATGAAATTTCTAATTTTTGGCCTTGCTGGTATACGGTATTGCTAACTTTATGTCCGGGAATGTTTACACAAAAAAATTGATAAATAGGGTAATTGTTCGAGAATATTTTTCGGAGATGCAAAATAACTGATTAGAAAACATTTTCTGGCTTTATAAATTGTTTTCTTTTTGAAAGTAAAGAAAAACTTTCTTGCATGTGCACGATATTTGGGTGTAACCCATTTTTACTGGTCACTTTAGTTAACTTTACTTGTTTTTGCGCTATTTTTCGTTACACTTTAGTAATTTCGGGTGAATGGTTGTGCTTGTGCATGCCTATCAGTTGTTAGAAATCGCTGCTGTAAAGTCCGGAGAAAAATGAAAACCAAACATGGGGGGATGATTAATGTTTGTTTTGATAAACTTCGGAACAACTTTCAGTAAAACAAAACCTCTTTTTATGTTAGTTTTTGTAAACTAGAAAAACTAAAATCCGCCATCCAATCAGTATCCGAAAAACCACTTTTTGAAACCAATCAGAACATTTTGGGGGCGGGACCTTCATTTTTTATGAAAAATCGCATGCTATATAATTTGAAATTTTTCTACTTTTAGTTAGTCTACTGAGCCATTGGATTTTGTCTTAAATAAAGTGTGGCAAAGAAGTTTTGTGGAAGTTAAAAGAAAAAAAAACAACACCAACAACATCAACAGTTGACTGTGGACTTCGGTCCAACGATAAATACCGTGAATTAAACAGGTTAGTTGGACGACGACAGTCCACTAAAAACTCCACTCTCTTTCTCTCCCATTTGCGCCTTAAAAATGTGACACCCTCGCGCTGTCCACATGTTTGACCAACTGTCTAAATGTGCATGTAGGGAACCCACCAGGCAACTTAGTGTTGCCACATAAGATTTAAATTAGGAAATCCAGGCCATTATGACTCCGCTCAGATCCATCCTTTGGTGGAGCGTAACTAGGAAACGCGCGCGCAACCCTAGGGCATTTGAGAAAATCAACGCGTAGGTCATCGTAGTTTTGCAAATTTTCTGTATAGAGCACTTGATCACCGCACTGTACTAAGGAAAGTCGCTCATTTCTGCGTGGCCGCGTTGTGACACTTGTTTTTCGTTTCTAGACCGATTTCGCCAACTTCAACGGCCGATTCGCCCGAAATCGTCACGATTCAGCATCCAGAGTTGTTCACATAAAAAAACTAACCCAAAATTCGTGATCAGCGCATTGAATTACCCTGGAAAACAACCTTTTCTTGTTTCTCGTTTCTAGACCGATTTCGCCAACTTCCACGGCCGATTCGCCCGAAATCGTCACGATTCAGCATCTAGAGTCGCTCACGTAAGAAAACTAACCCAAAATTCGTGATCAGCGCATTGAATTACCCTGGAAAACACCCTTTTCTTGTTTTTCGTTCCTGGACCGATTTCGCCAACTTCCACGGCCGATTCGCCCGAAATCGTCACGATTCAGCATCTAGAGTTGCTCACGTAAGAAAACTAACCCAAAATTCGTGATCAGCGCATTGAATTACCCTGGAAAACACCCTTTTCTTCTTTTTCGTTTCTGGACCGATTTCGCCAACTTCCACGGCCGATTCGCCCGAAATCGTCACGATTCAGTATCTAGAGTTGCTCACATAAAAAACTAACCCAAAATCCGGGATCAGTGCATTGAATTACTCTGGAAAACACCCTTTTCTTGTGGGATGTTTTTTTTTTGCTTCTGGACCGATTTCGCCAGCTTCCACGGCCGATTCGCACGAAATCGTCACGATTCAGCATCTAGAGTTGCTCACATAAGAAAACTAACCTAAAATTCGTGATCAGCGCATTGAGATACCCTGGAAAACAACCTTTTCTTGTTTTTCGTTTCTGGACCGATTTCGCCAACTTCCACGGCCGATTCGCCCGAAATCGTCACGATTCAGCATCTAGAGTTGCTCACATAAAAAAAACTAAGCAAAATTCGTGATCAGCGCATTGAATTACCCAGGGAAACAACCTTTTCTTGTTTTTCGTTCCTGGACCGATTTCGCCAACTTCCACGGCCGATTCGCCCGAAATCGTCACGATTCAACATCTACAGTTGCTCACATAAAAAAACTAACCCAAAATTCGTGATCAGCGCATTGAATTACCCTGGAAAACACCCTTTTCTTGTTTTTAGTTCCTGGACCGATTTCGCCAACTTCAACGGCCGATTCGCCCGAAATCGTCACGATTCAGCATCTAGAGTTGTTCACGTAAGAAAACTAACCCAAAATTCGTGATCAGCGCATTGAATTACCCTGGAAAACACCCTTTTCTTGTTTTTCGTTCCTGGACCGATTTCGCCAATTTCCACGGCCGACTCGCCCGAAATCGTCACGATTCAGCATCTAGAATTGCTCACGTAAGAAAACTAACCCAAAATTTGTGATCAGCGGATTGAATTACCCTAGAAAACACACTTTTCTTGTTTTTCGTTCCTGGACCGATTTCGCCAACTTCCACGGCCGATTCGCCCGAAATCGTCACGATTCAGCATCTAGAGTTGCTCACGTAAGAAAACTAACTTAAAATTCGTGATCGGCGCATTGAATTACCCTGGAAAACACTCTTTTCTTGTTTTTCGTTCGTGGACCGATTTCGCCGATTTCCACGGCCGATTCGCCCAATATCGTCACGATTCGGCATCTAGAGTTGCTCACGTAAGAAAACTAACCCAAAATCCGTGATCAGCGGATTGAATTACCCTAGAAAACACCCTTTCCTTTTCTTGTTTTTCGTTCCTGGACCGATTTCGCCAACTTCCACGGCCGATTCGCCCGAAATCGTCACGATTCAGCATCTAGAGTTGCTCACGTAAGAAAACTAACCCAAAATTCGTGATCAGCGCATTGAATTACCCTGGAAAACACTTTTTTCTTGTTTTTCGTTCCTGGACCGATTTCGCCGATTTCCACGGCCGATTCGCCCGAAATCGTCACGATTCAGCATCTAGAGTTGCTCACGTAAGAAAACTAACTTAAAATTCGTGATCGGCGCATTGAATTACCCTGGAAAACACTCTTTTCTTGTTTTTCGTTCGTGGACCGATTTCGCCGATTTCCACGGCCGATTCGCCCAATATCGTCACGATTCGGCATCTAGAGTTGCTCACGTAAGAAAACTAACCCAAAATCCGTGATCAGCGGATTGAATTACCCTAGAAAACACCCTTTTCTTGTTTTTCGTTCCTGGACCGATTTCGCCAACTTCCACGGCCGATTCGCCCGAAATCGTCACGATTCAGCATCTAGAGTTGCTCACGTAAGAAAACTAACCCAAAATTCGTGATCAGCGCATTGAATTACCCTGGAAAACACTTTTTTCTTGTTTTTCGTTCCTGGACCGATTTCGCCGATTTCCACGGCCGATTCGCCCGAAATCGTCACGATTCAGCATCTAGAGTTGCTCACGTAAGAAAACTAACTTAAAATTCGTGATCGGCGCATTGAATTACCCTGGAAAACACCCTTTTCTTGTTTTTCGTTCGTGGACCGATTTCGCCGATTTCCACGGCCGATTCGCCCGATATCGTCACGATTCGGCATCTAGAGTTGCTCACGTAAGAAAACTAACCCAAAATCCGTGATCAGCGCATTGAATTCCTACGGACTAAACATTTCTCCTATTTTTCGTAGCTCAGACAAAATTTGTAAGAGTGAAAAACTGATACCCAGTCAAAATGCTACCAACTTTAAAAAATGCACAATTTTGACCCCAAAAAATGCCCGGGCAAAAAAATAAACTAAATTTTCAGAATCTACGGATGAAATTACCCTAGGAAAAAATTTTGTTCAACTGTGAAAGTGTCCCAGCTAAAAATTGAAAGGGCGAACACTTAAAACCAGGTGAAAACCCTCCGAACTTTTAAAAATGCCCGATTTTTACCCAAAAACAGGGTCTGGGTAAAAAATTAACCCAATTTTCAAAATCTCCGGGTGGAATTACCCCAGGGAACATTTTTGTTCGACTGCGAAAGTGTCGCAGGTAAAAATTGAAAGGGCGAACACATGTTGATTACATACCAGAAAAAAAAAAAATACCAAGGAAAATAAGTAACATAATTTTCAGAATAGGTTTTTCGTGTCTACAGCGTATGAAAAATAGTCGGATAAAATTTTTTTCGCGGCTCCAAGCACAACTTTGGGTGTTCGTTTCGTGTGCACAGAACCAAGTTTGTGGCTTATACTATGCTCGCTGGACGCAGCGAGCAAATTTGAAAAAAGCGCGCGAGGGAATATTCAGCCATATAATGCGTGATGCGCTGTCCGCTCGCTGGCGCTCGCTCGCGCATCCGCATGATAACTAAAACAAAACGAGAATCAAGATCGAACCGATTTAATGCCAACTGCCAAATAATTACAATATACAACTTCAACCACATCATCCCAAGCTACCAAACAAATACACGCAGAAAATTTTTGGGTAGTAAAGATTACAGTCAGTCTCAATAAATCAGTCCATTTGCCGTCACCTCTGTATGTCTGACTGGCTTTCAAGAAAGAGAAATATGAAAAAAAACATGACATTCACGGAAAATATTATATTTTACCAATTTACACAAACGGCAGAAAACTTATTACAGTTTTTCAAAGCACTTAAAATGAAAAGAAAACTTCAGATAAACTCTTTTTCTGTTGACGACGGCGAATCGTCAGCTGATTGGTTGGCCGACGGCAGCTCTCTCACGTATGACAATGGGAAATAGCCGATCTGAGTTTCAAGAAAAAATATCAGTCGAAGCAGCAGCCACGCAACTTTGCTACGCAACTACTACTGCTGATTATTGATGCTGTGATTGATCAGTGGCGTTGGCGCGTTTTAAGCGGCATTCATGATGATGAGAAACAAATGTGAAAACACAGCTGCGCAAATACTGCTTCATGAATGCTGGTGCTTGTTCAGCAATTGTTGCTTAATTCCAGATTTACTAAACCACAAAATACCAACAACTTCTAAATAACTGAAACAAGAACTGCCGGCACCTTTGGCTGGCCGAACACCTTTCCCTTCCACCAGCCCTTGTCGGCGCCCTGCTTGCTCAGCACCATCAAACGCTGGCCTCTGACCAGCGACAGCAAATTCGCGTCCGTCCCTTCGTAGTCATGCTCAACAATCTGAACAAACGTCACTCAACATTTTATAATTGAATTTTCGCCGAAATTTTCTCGGGTTCACTCGTTTATCTGCGGTCAGAAAAGCACTCAGTCAAATTATTCCCTCTTTTCACGAGCGCACGCCCATGCAGTATCCGCAAATCATGAATCACTGAAAAGCAACACGCCAGCAAAACAGCAGCTGTTTTGTGCTTGATAATGCCGCCGGCAAACTGCCCGTTCTGTGTGCATGTTCAGATAGAAACACATTAAAACACGTGAAAAGCAGCTGGCTTCGTGGCTGCCTTTCGATTTTCATAGTTTTATCAGCCAGTAAATTTGTGTGCGAAATTCAAGACTTACAGGCCACAGGAATTCAGCTGAGAATATTCGATTGTTTTTTTTTCAGATTAAACAGCTCGAACTGCACTGCATTTTTCAGAAAAACAAGTTTTTTAAAAGTTTTCCGTTTTGTAATAAACTTAAAAAATTTCTGAAAACTTACCGCGTCACAAAGGATGTGCGAAACCAAAGGCGCCCTCAAAGTTGTGTCCAAAGCGTTGAAGCTTTCGTGCAAATTGTGTGTTGTGTAATAAGTGATCAGTTCCTGGAAAAATCACAAAAGTGATTTGAGGTAAACTCATTTGAATCCAACAAAAACGCAAGCAACCAAAACCCAAAATGGCGAAGACGGGAAGATTGTGCATTTTAATGTGTTCATGTTGCACAAGCCCAATCACAATCATAATCAAACACATACACACACGCCACAACATTGCGTGAGCAGCATCGTATATTGCAGTGCGATTGTTTGTGTTTATGCAACTAGACCGATGTTGAAGGAACCACACGGTCGCAAGAAACAAGCTTTATGGGGATCAAAATTCGAATTGAGCAAAAACAGTGTATCGAATTTGCAACAATGTTTGAATAACTATCTAGATATAAATTTTTCACAACTCACGGTGATGCTGTTGAAATATTGCGATTGGTCGAGATAGAAGCGGTGGTCTTCAGCAACTTCGATTTTCACGTGTTTCACCTCTTTGTTGAAGCTGAAAAAAAGCGAAATCCCAAAACTTATCACAGTTGGAAACTTGTAAATGTTCAAATGTACAAACTTCAGAAAACGATCACTTCAAATATGCTCACCTCAGGCTGATTGCGTATCTCTGTTGTTTCGCGCTGAATCTGACTAGATATGTGCCGTTTGGTAAGCCTGAAAAAGGCTGCCACTTGCCTTGGAAATAAACTTTGTGCGATCGAAAAACGAAATGCAAGACGCTATTCACAAGCCAAGTCATACCGAGTGCCAGAGCCAGCAAAGAAAATCCATCCCAGTTTCTTAGTGAACAAAACTAAGGTGTATACATACATCCACCTAGCTGCAAAATTCTAGTGTATGAGCGAATAACGTCCTAACATACGCCTGGCAGCAAAATTTTAGGTGTATCTGGAAATTTTTGAGTGTATTTTTTATACATCTCATATACGCGTAACCGTGAGTGCAAGAGTGCAACCACATGAGCACTACCGACACCGTGTGCACACAATAACAAACAAACACACTGGCAGGCAAACGTTGCCACGCGCGCAATGCATTATCGCAGGTGCCTGCCAGTGTGTTTCGGTGAATTCATACTCAACAAATTGAAGAAAAAGTGCGCGGTCTTGCACAGTAAGACCAGCAACCAATTGACAACAAGCGAAACGAGTGCACCGATGAATTCAAACCGACCAATCAGCGCAGCCTCGGCGTCTTCACGCCCAATGGCGCCCATGAACCAGTCGAAGCCGGTGAGGTCCTCGAGGTTGATGTAGCCAGCGACAGGCATTTCTGCAAACAACATAAGATTAATGAACTGCGCTCATTTCAATTGAAATCGTGAAATGAAAATACGCCACCGCCAACAGTTTCACACTGCTCAGTGCTCCGCTACCAAAAACCCAATCCCACCATTATAGCACCAATATGGTGAAAGGCGCCATTGATCGATCGACCGTTAAGAATCATTTAGACACAACAAATCCAATCAGCTGGTTGCATTTGCAACCTGCACCTGCACTTTTACTCGGTTCGTCTTCCACAACGGCCATAATGTGCTCTTCCAGACAATGTCCATTTGAACGTTTGATTATCAACAAACAACAGACACACGAATGAAGTGAAGCTGACAACACCGAACCAGGCAGTCCGATGCCGCCACTAGATCGATTCGATATAAAACTCGAGTTCCTCGAGTGTTGATGTTGCTGCGGCATGTTGTTGTGATCGGCGACGTTCGCTGTGTTCGCCGTTTGTGGTGTCCATTGTCGCAGCGACTCCGCCCGTCTGCACGAACTGCCGCCCGATCGGGTGGTGTCGATCGAGCCGGATGGTGACAGCTGTAAAATGCGGTATGCTTTGAAACAATCGCTGCAGTCGTGTGGGCATTCCGAAGGTTTTGCGCGTTCGTGGTTTTTCAAGTGAAAATGTTGCATGTTCGCCAGTGTGTTTGTGTTTAATGGATGGACTTGCAAACATCGACTGTGCGTGACACATAAAAATCCGATGCGTCTCCAATCGTGATCAGCATCAAAGCATCACCGACCATCGAGACACAGTTCGCCGGGAACAGGCCCGTGCGTCCAGCGCTGCTGCCTTCGATGACGCGCCCCTGCGAATCGACAAAATTAAATTCAAATGTCAACTAGCGTGAACCGCTCAAGAAACGCTAATTAGCTGATGGATAGATCAACCAATCAGCTGTTTGCAACCAACCAATTCAGCCGAATGTGTGCAATGAAATCAATCAATCAATCAATTCAGCTACTCACCCTGTACCACCCGTCCACACTCGTATGGGTGGAAATGATTTCAATCAAGTCATTCGCATTGAAGCACAGCATGTCTGGCCCGCCATTGTTGCCGAGGAAACCTTGCACCGCCCGAAGACGGCGTGCACTCGCTGCAAGTATAGGCGCTTTATTGGAGCCGGTCAGAGTCAGACAGCGATGACGTCATCAGCTATAGTGCTAGTGGCTAGTCAAACGACAGCGCAGTTTCTCAAACTCACACCACACTGATACACAGATTTCATCTTGCTTGCGTCCTCCACACACAAATCAATCGGTGTAGCATTTGAATCCACCACCACTCATACGATAACACTAACAGACCGCACCTTCAGAACGGCAAAAAAACATTAATTTGTCGAAAATCTGAGAATCCGACCACACAATTCTCCATGTTTCACCTGTTGTTGGCGTGTTGAAGCTGCGCGTTCGTGAAACGGAAGGCATCGATTGAACGCGCTTGGTCGTGTCGCACGCGCCAGCCTCTCGGATGCAGTCGTGGTGAACGGACAGTTGGCATCCTGTGAATCAATGCAGCACACACTTCGTGCCAGTTCACGTGACTATCCTGTTTTCTTGTTTGATACCCGCTGGGCGCTGAGAACGTTTGCCAAATTGCAAATAGGAATAGTTTGTTGATTGCTTGCTTTAATAGTCTTTGTCTGAAGACAGCGCACTTGGCCGCATGCGCGCCCAGTCACAAACAAACGACACCAGCAAACGTGCGCTGCTCCAGTCGACTCAAATATTGCATTGCTCGAATGTCTGTGTGTGTGTTTGTGACAAAGGAACATCGAAAACACGCGTGAACAAACGTGCACGGCATTCCAAGGCAGCCGCTGCACATCAAGTGACAGTTTTCAATGTTGAGAATTGTTGTCCGCCCACAAGCACGTGCATCAACTATTTCGGTGAGCACAGTTGGCAATTAACACGAGAAAGTCGCAGAAAACCGCCCCCGAAAACCCGGCAGCGAAACAGGCGACCAACGCTGGCATTTGTATCCCTGAAAGAACAGGCCACGCAGCAGATGCGCGCAGCAGCCGCACTCTGTCGCGTCGACGAACGAGTGAAACTGAAAGTCGTGCTGCGAGCTGGCGAACGCCATCGGGTGAATGTTGTCGCTGCAAATTGCCAGAGAAACGCAAGTTTGATGTTCGCTCAAAAAGACGAAAATGTTGCGCCAAAGCAGAACGTTATGTTCACATTCGTTCAATTTGTTCGCTGCAGATATGCAGCTGAACGGTATGGATTCAGTTTTCGGAGTGGAAATCATCCAGTCAACCAAGCACCACGGATGCATAATAGAGCAGCCGAGAACTGAACTGCACGAGCAACATGAACAAAAACCAAGAAACAGGCAGAGTGCTCTCACAAGGCCGCCTGGATCGCCGACACCCACGCGACTTTCTGTTCCTCCGATTTCACTTGCATTTGGAGCACGTTTGAGTGTTGCTCGTGGATTAGGTACCAGGTGAACGCGCTCGGCTGCAAAAAAAACATCACACAAAATCACGACCATCAATACGGAGTGGCCACGTTTCGTTGCAATGCCGGGGCACCGCATCATTTACCACCACACCAACTGGTAATGTTATTGGAAGACGGAAAAGACATTTAGAATAGATTTTTTTAAAAATCTGACTCGAAAAACTTGCTTCTTCAGGTCACACTCACTGTCTCTCACATTCAGATTGTTTTGTATCGTACCAAGCCAGTTGGATAAAAACAAAAAAAACGCAAAAAACCAAAAAAAACAAAGATTTAAATAGTGCAACCTTTTGCGATGATTTCATCAAGAATGACGATTTATTGTTGTTGTCGAGCTCGTACGAGTCCTTCAACGCGTACTGCAGCAGTGAGACGGCATACTTGAAACTGTAGACGTTGTTCTTTTGGCATTTGCAGATCAGCAGCACACGGTCGAACACAAACATGTATCTGCAGCAAACAATGGGCTTGCACAATTTTGGTGGACAACAAAAGTTGCTCTTCTTTAATCACTAAGGCACCGTGTAAATTTCGTGTGTAAATTGATAGAAAACTCTGCAAAAGAAAACCGCTAATGAAGCCACGGGATGCTGTCTGTCTAGCTGGCGAAACCTCAAATATGTATTTCATCGAATAATGAAACCCAAAATCAGCTCCCTGATTGCAAATGTAAAGCAAGCATTCATGCGATCATGCTCACACAAAACTCACCGAGTAAAGTGCACCACTCACCTCAGCTTCCATTTGCCGCTTTTGTCCGTATGCGACAGCAACCGCAGTTCGCCGTCCTTTTGCAATCGGCCATAATCTTTCAATTCGGTGCCCTTTGGCTGAAAATGCACCAGATTGCAAAACAAAAACGTATAAAAACAAATTAATTTGTTTTTATTTTTGTTTTTATAAACAAAAGTTTTAATTGAAAACGCAGATTAAATCTGCAACTATGCTGGCTGGCAGGGCATACCAATGAATGCACCAACACCGAGCTCAACAAAAAAACTCCACAAAAGGAGCACGAAAAAGCACAACAAACCATCTGCAAATCGTGTATGCTGTCTTGAACGTCTTTGATCGTAGCTAACGTCTCACAGTCCCTCTTTACTTCGTTTATGTAGCACGAAATGTCCTGGAAATTGATTTCATAAATAACTGCACTCGAACTGCAAAACAAACACGCGATGTGTGCGCCGTGGCATTCGAATCTAGCTTGCTGATTGAGCGCATCGAGCTGGTTGACCAATCAGTGGGCTCAATTCAAGAGCACCCAGCCAGCTGTCTATAATCAATGATTTACGTTTCGATTGCAAATGTATTCACAAAACAAAAGCCAAATACAAAACAAAAACGGACCAGCATTGCATCCAGAGCGTTTTCGAGCGCCGTCAACTCCTCGTCATCGGGCGGTGTCGCTTTCACTAGTTGCTGAAATGCAAGCGTTTTGTTGCTGTGAAACGCTGAGAGGCCAACTTGAACAAAAAGTGTAACTGATAAGTGACAAGTGAAGTTTGAAAGAAGACGATCAAAAAAGAAGGTCATCATGTAAAATACGAAAAGAAAGCTCAAACGTTCGTTCAACCTTTAAGAGCAAATGATATTTCAATATTCGCTGCATCGGCACGGACAGCAGGTCCTGCAGGCGAAACTGCCGATTGTTGTTGGCGGACGCGGCCGCTTGCTGGCATTCCTGTGAAGGTTTTTGCAACGAAATATACCGGGTGTCCCAAAAAACACAACAAAAGTAAATGGCTAGTACGGCCGAGCCGACTAGTTGCATGTAAAGCCATGAAATTTGAAACGCTTATAGATACAAACCACACATTTGTTGTGTTGCAATTTTCATCTCGAATTTTTTTTTTACTTTTCATTTTCAATTAAATTTCAACTTTTTACGTTTTAATGACATTTCAGCAAAAACTCGTAAAAAAGACACTGCCAACCAGAATTTTCTGTCGTACACTGGTGCTCTCCGCCCAGAGTCTATCAAGTCGTGTCTGTGACTGCGGCAAGTGCGAGCAGTAGTTGGAATAGGCGACAAATTTTGATTTCCACCTGGAGAACAAAAAAAAACTAAAATTTAAAACAAGACCAAAAATCAAAAACAATGACAACATATGTCGCACGCTCATTACGGTGACAAAAAAACTGCTTACGGCGACCAATCAACGAATTTCTCCGTTGCAATCTACGAATGCAAAACACACAATTGGCTGCACTAGCAAAAAAAATCATTGAAAAATTCAAAAAAAATCGACATCAAAATCAAAACGACCAACCTCAAGAACACATCGCCGACTCGCCTGGTTGGCAGGGCGGACGGCGACAGCGGCACGGCAGCGGGCGGCACCAGACGCAGCATCGCACGCACGGACACGCGCAACTCCGAGTAGAACGCCGTGTGCACTTGCGCGAGTTCCTGCAACACGAGACCTTGCAAAAACGTCACGGTGCAAAACAATCTGCGCCTCCATTTCACTGCATTTCGTGCTGCGTTTGTAAACTTAATGATGGCGAGGAACTTAATGACATCGCGCCCATGCATACCAGCGCAGCTTGCCCAACGCCCACTTCTATAGCAGGAAAACTCCTTCCAACGTCGCAGCCCATGTGGTGGACAATAAAAAATTGCGACACTGTCTTTCCCCAAGGGCGTTGGGTAAGGATAAAAAAGGGGGCAACAAACAACAACAACTGCGTTTGTAAACAGAACAATGCTTTCTCCCGACAGATCCCAGTTGGGGTCGCGGTCTATTAATTCTTTGCACCACTCGGGTCTGTGCACCTTTGAAACCGTGCACGACGATGATGACGGAAAGAGCGACATGAAGCTGAACGAACTGAACAAAAAAAATGCAAAAAGAACAAAAAAACAAAAACGGAACAAGTGAAACGTGCGAACGGACAGACCTGTAGATTCATGAACACAATCTGGTGATCGTCCGGCGACAGGACGCCGTGCAAGGGCGAGTAGAACTTGCTGAGCAGCATGTTCAGCGCGTCAACGTAGTTCGACTCGGTGTCGACGAGCTCCTTGATGCAGTGGCCGCGCTTGTCACTCGGCACGAAATCCTGCACACAGGCACGTGCCGTTGCTTGGTGAGTTCACATTGTTTCTGACGGTTTTCATTGGTGAACGATTGCGATTGTACTCTTACAATATACAATATACGATTGAATTATACAATAGCCCTGTGCGTCGCAATAACATGAAACGTCTAACTTTTGCTTCACCGTTTACGAAATTTCTGCATTCAATGAGGTTGTCAAAAGCAGCTTGCTCCTTGGCTGTGCACCGTTATCAATTACCTACCAATCAGGAATCAGCATACCCCACAGGTGCATTCAGTCCAGACTCAAAACATTTGTGAGTAACCATTTTCTTTTGACTCACCACCAAGGGGTCCCTTTCATCGAGTCTCTCCGGCCGTTGCAATGGAGTCCTTGGTATGGCTGCCTGAGGTGGACGAGGCAAGGCGCCCGTTGAGGCCACTGAGGGCGACAGGGGCACTGCCTGCAAGCCATACTGTCGACTACGATGCACGATTTCGTCATAAATTTTGCCAGATTCAATGTCTTCATCGTAACAGGACGTGTCGTGGCGCGAGTAGATCTCATCAGTCAGCTCTTTACGTCTGGAAACAAGCATTCTGAGTGAGTCGACTTGTTTTTTTATTAAAGGCGCGCTTCTGATTTGCTGCACGAAAGTGAATCAGCAGAAAAGACCGGTTCTGTTGTGGACTGCGCAAACAGCCGCAGAAATGAGGCTTGAAATTCAAAGTAGTTCACGAAAGAACATGGAGTCCAGATTAGGGTTGTTAAAAAAAACAAAAATCGTCATTTTTGTTTTTTTTTAAAAAAAAAAAATTTTTTTTTTAAAAAAAAAAATTTCAAAAATCAAAGTTGTGCTAAATCAATCAGGGAGTCCGAAGAACCACATATGATATGCAAGCGCCTCCCGAATGACTCCCATATGACGGAACTTTGCAGATTTTGTTTTGGTGACCTCAATTACCCCTTTTCCAAACCGTCACCATGCCTCTTCTTGTGTTTTGACCTCTAAAACGTCACTAATTGTCCCCAGCTAAACTAATGCTAAAGTGAAGACAAACATACCGCCTTGAAATTCGATCAATTCTTCTGATGGTGTCGCGACGACACGACACGAAGCAGCAACCAGACAACGTAGCGCTTGCAAACGGAGCAGCGAGCACAACCGGACGCTTTGCGAGGTGAATCGTCACCTTATCTGCATCGGAAATGGTAGGCTAAGCTTTGGGACGCTCAAAAACTTCATCGCAGATGTTGTCGAAGCGTAAAATCAGTCGGTAAAACGGTCCAAAATCGACTGCTAAAGGTTTTACGAGGTATAATCAAAGAAAATTTTTGTTGAACTTTCGAAAAATTTTGCCAAAATTGAGGTTTTCAGAGCATATTAGAGGAAAATTTTTCGAATTTTTTTTTTTAAAAAAAAAAATCGGCATTTTTGTTTTTTTTTTAATCACTTTTTTTTAAAAAAAAAAAATTTCATTTTTGTTTAACAACCCTAGTCCAGATCACAAGCAAGCTGCAGTGAAAGAAGCTACGTCCGGAACAAAGCTGATCGGCCGCTGCACACTAGTTCGGTCAATCCGCACAGCACACGCGATTTGCAGGCAGCCAAGCAGCAATAGTAACGCCCCAAGATCAACTTACTCAGCCTCTTCGGCTAAATTTCGATAGATTTCATCGTTGTAATATTCGGCACTGGCGCCCTCGCGCGCGTCACTGATTGCTGCTTGTGGGAAACCGCTGAAAAAACAAGTGCCAATTGAACAAAAATCAAAAACCAAAACGGAACTGATTGCTTATCAGGTCAGCTGATCGCAACATAATAAAACGAAAATGAAATGCATTCTCTGAAGAGTGGCCATTCAAAAAGCGCACATGATGCCAGTATCGCGAGCGACCGCCGATAGCGACAGTTTCGACAGCGTCTGCAAGACTTTGGCGAAGTTGGCCGCTTTGTACAGCTCCCAGGCCTCGAACAGCTCGCGTTGCGGCACGCGGAACGTTTGTTGGCAGGCGCCCAAAAAGTGACAGATGTTCTTCAGACAGAGAAACTGGAAGAAGAGAACAGAGAAGCGAAACTGCAACTGGTGAACGTTGCGAGCGAACTCGGGCGCTTTTTGGACAAAATAGCCAAATTTCCGACAAATTGTGTCGCTGTGAAATACTTGTGTGAGGCCCGTTCACACTGACGTATGCGTATACGGCACGTCACGTCTTGTGTTTCAGCATACTACCGTTCATACAGACGCAAGTATGGACGGCACGGCACGACAGGTCGCGTCTTATTGCATGCTACAGTTCATGGAGATGTGCCTTTGACGTACGTCCAGCATTCGCCAGTATGAACAGGCATTTGAATCGAAGTTTTTTCGCGTTTGTCGTTCCGCGTTCATTGGTCATCAATCGACATACAGAATGCGAAAATCCTCGCCTGCCAAAGCCAAACCAACAAAGCAACTACAGCCCATCTGGCTAATCTATAGTTCCATACAACAGGCTGATAGGTTGGTTGTACTGTACACAGTTGGTACAGGTTGGTTGTTGGTTGCGCGTGTGCACAGCCAAAGCCAACCAATCAGCTGTTGTTGTTCATGGCCCGGGCGGGATAGGCTGTGACGCAATTTGGCCGACCGAACAGTTTCGGTCGGGTGTGGACACTGTGTAGGAGCTGCGTCATTGTCCACCCAACCAATCAGCTAGTTGTGCCAGATGGACCGCAATAACGACGCCACCGAAGCGCGCACCTGCGACGACTGCGGACAGGTGCTGATCTCGCGGAAATCAATGCATCCGCGTTTCAGTCGATCGGCGAGCTTACAGAGCAGCACACCGTCGCGCAGTATCTGCACGAAGTCGATGATGTCCGCGTGCGGCGTGTTCACGCGATGCGTCCCATCGAGCACCTCGCAGCGAATCAACCACTGCACGCACTCACGCCACAGGTTCGACGACTCGCCCGACATTTCGTCGTTTCGCGATGGTTGTCACTTGTTATTCTTGTCGTTCTTCTTTTTATTTTTGTGTGTATCGACGCTAACTTATTTATCGGTTATTTTTTTCTGGTGTTGTTTCTGTATGTTGTCGTTGGTCGATTTTACTGTCTCTCTCTCTCTGAAAACAAGTTTGAAATTACAATTTTTGATTTTTTACTAGACCTCGCTTGTTTGCATGTTTTATAATCAGTCGACTCACTCGACTCGACCGCAACTTCACAATCACAAGGAATGAAATAAAAATACAACAAATAAATCAAAAATATGATCAAAAAATTGTTTGAGGGACTGCGCGCCACGCCTAGGGTCATAGTTGTTCCAGAGCCGGGGGTTTGGGGGGGGCCGATATGATAGCTGGAGCAAATTTTCCAGATAGATAGATAGCTGGAAAATTTTGGGGGGGCCGCGGGGGGGGCCATGTGACTTTGGGGGGGGGGGCCGGTCAAAATTTTGAAATCAGATAGATAGATAGCTAAAACGCTTAAAAGCTATAAAAACAGCTAAATAATGCTTAAAACATGCTAAAAAGCAAGTATAAACTAGGGTTGTTAAACAAAAATGAAAATTTTTTTTTTAAAAAAAAGTGATTAAAAAAAAAACAAAAATGCCGATTTTTTTTTTTTTTTAAAAATTCGAAAAATTTTCCTCTAATATGCTCTGAAAACCTCAATTTTGGCACAATTTTTCGAAAGTTCAACAAAAATTTTCTTTGATTATACCTCGTAAAACCTTTAGCAGTCGATTTTGGGCCGTTTTACCGACTGATTTTAGGCTTCGACAACATCTGCGATGAAGTTTTTGAGCGTCCCAAAGCTTAGCCTACCATTTCCGATGCAGATAAGGTGACGATTCGCCTCGCAGAGCGTCCGATTGTGCTCGCTGCTCCGTTTGCAAGCGCTACGTTGTCTGGTTGCTGCTTCGTGTCGTGTCGTCGCGACACCATCAGAAGAATTGATCGAATTTCAAGGCGGTATGTTTGTCTTCACTTTAGCATTAGCTTAGCTGGGGACAATTAGTGACGTTTTGGAGGTCAAAACACAAGAAGAGGCATGGTGACGGTTTGGAAAAGGGGTAATTGAGGTCACCAAAACAAAATCTGCAAAGTTCCGCCATACGGGAGTCATTCGGGAGGCGCTTGCATATCATATGTGGTTCTTCGGACTCCCTGATTGATTTAGCACAACTTTGATTTTTGAAATTTTTTTTTTAAAAAAAAAATTTTTTTTTTTTAAAAAAAACAAAAATGACGATTTTTGTTTTTTTTAACAACCCTAGTATAAACGCATATTTTAACTAAAATTAGCGAAATTTTTAAGAATTTCGAGCAAAAATGGTCAATTTTGGTCAAAAATTGACTCATTTCATATCTTCGAAGACAGAAATTTTCAGATAGATAGCTGGCTGAAAATTTTTTTAGATAGATAATAGCTGAGCCGAAAAAACCTTTCTGATAGAGATAGATTCGAAAAATTTTTGGGGGGGCCGCCCCCCCCAGGCCCCCCCCCTAGAACAACTATGCCTAGGGTTAGGGGCTTTGAAAAAAAAATTTTTTTTTTATTTTTTTTTTTGGTTTTTTTGTAAATTTGGATTTTTTTTTTCAAATTTAAAAAAAAAATTGAAAAATTTTTCTTCTACTTTGCTCTGAAAATTCGATTTATGGCATAATTTTTTGAAAGTTCAAACCAAATTTTCTTCCCAACTTTTTTGTGTGCTTAGGTACATGTCATTATTTGGTAATTTTGACCGACGTACTCCATGTTTTTCGATTTGGATGACTTCTAGAGTCAATTTTTAGCGTTGAAATGACTTAACTGAATTGAAATATCGTTTCAGAAATCGTTTTCTTGCAACTTAGAACATGTTTTTTCAGTCGGTGGTAGGCCATGAGATGAACATGATATTTTGTTGATTGGCGTATGTTACAGGTCTACAATGGAGTTGTGCGATATATTGTTAAACAATTGGAGCGGAGATGTTGGTTAATACCACATCACACGACCGTTTTTCAGATACCCGATAACATGGCCACATGTTAAAACTTGCGTGCTGAGCTAAACTAACGTGTTAAACTTGCGTCTGTCAGTTGCCCGCAACGTGATCGCGAAATCATGGTACGTGTTTTCGATACGATGATTTGAAGAGTGGGCTCTCGCCATGTGGCAGATAGCATAGCTGGTTGAACCTGAAAGTAAGTGTCTTGTGTGTGTCTGGTGTGTTGATCGGTAAATTGTTACTGTTTTTCTATTTTGTTTTTTATTGTTTGTGCTTTGTTTTAACCAAGGACAACTTTATCCAGCTGTTGCATGGTTCCTTTTTTCAATTGGGGGGGGGGGGGCGACCGGGTCGACAGGGGTTGCCGACTTAGCTACAGCAAACAGGAATTTTTGAACACAGTCAAATTTTGGTAATTTTCTAAAGAGGAACAACTAAGAACGGTTCAATATTCAAGTACACGTCGAAAATTGTCCTGTTTTACTGTTGAAAATGCAACTTTCCCTCTATGAAATGGACATAATTTCAATAAAACACGATTTTCGCTCTTATAGTATTCCGGATCGTTCTGAAAATAGTCTAGATGAACTCAGCTCGACGAGACGCTTCGAACAAACCTAACTTGTAAAAAAAATTTTTTTTTTTAATTTTTTTTTTAGTTTAAAAAAAATCCGGATTTTTTTTCCCCTAACCCTAGCCACGCCTCCGCATCGACTGATCAAAGCTCGCAAAGTTCCAGGGGGTGGGGTTTATTGGTGGGGGGGGGGGGGGGGGATTATTGGTGGGGGGGGGTTATTTACAAAAAAATTCTAGGGGTGGGGTTTGTTGAAAAATGGCAAAAATACATTGCATGTCAGGCAAGAAAGTCATAGAAACTTATACATAGAAATTTCCTTTTATAACGGCCTTTTGTAATGATACTATTAACTCCACCCATTTTGGGGGCCTTTGGTAGCACAATTTCATCCATTTTCACTGCGAGACCAGCCACTGAATTCGCTGGGTTGATGTATTTCAAACTGGTCTCCAATAAAATAACCCCCATGGGGGATTATTTGTGGGGGGGGATTATTCGGAAAACTGGGTCGGGGGGGTTAATTTGGGGGGTTTATTTTTGGTGGAGGGGGATTAATGGTGGGGGGGGGTTTTAATGGGGGTAATACGGGAGTAATTCAAGAGAAAATGTCTCCTTCGAAAGTCAAAAAAATCAAAGGGGGGGTGGTCAGACGGTCAGGATTTGTGGGGGGAGGGGTTTGGAAGGTCGAAATCTGGGAGGGGGGGGGTCTGGCCCCTAAATTTGAAGGGGAGGAGAGTATTTTGACCAAAATTTGGGGGGGGGGGGGTTTGCCCGGGTGGGGGGGGGGGTGTCGACTTGGTTTGGGGGGGGG